>JARJDU010001131.1:0-13764 GCA_030264695.1 Lissagria laeviuscula
GGGCGCTACCATGAAGTTTCCTATACCAGTTTGGAAGTAAATGAGTCTCTTAAATTATCTCAGAAGCCTCAGTAGAGTGAAAAAAATTTTTGTTGCAAGGTCGAGGTAACTCTTAAATTAAAGAACGTTACCGAGCTGACAGAGATCTTACAACCCCAAATCCTCAGGATACTGGTTGCCGATTTGATATTTTCAATTTCTCGAAATTTTTGAGACAATTTCAAAAATGGTTTCCAAAGCACACATTTAAAATGAAATTTTAACATGCGGCCAGGTTTAGAAACAAATATACCAAATTCTAGAATAATCTACAGCAGCAGCGATCAATCTCTCGGCAAAATCGAACAAAACAAAACTTTCCCAATCACATCGCTCGTGAGGCACATTAAACAACTCAAAAAGGCCTAGGAGTTCATTTATGATCGCACTTGTAGAATTGTGACCAACAGTACCCGAATAAGAAGTGTGAGATGACCTGCGCCATAATATTCATGTAAAACAATACCAGAATACTTACAAGAAGATTTTCCGGCTTTACATCACGATGCACAATATTCAGATTATGCAAATAAGCCAGTGCCGAAGTTAAATGTGTTATCATAAGAGCGGCTTGATCTTCCGAATACTTTTGCGCAACAGTAATAGCATCAAACAGATCTCCACCCTTTACCAATTCAACAACAAGGAATAACATTGTAGGTGTATCCTGCTGCGTCACAAAACTCATAATAAATGGATGATTAATTTTCCGCAGGATTCTCACTTCATTCTCCACCATATCCTCCTAAAATCATATTTTCATATAATAAACAAAACATTATATCTGAATATATTGATTACCTTTCCACGACATTTAGACTTATCAATAATCTTCAAAGCATATTCTTCCATGGTATTCTTATCTTTGCAAATTCTAACAACGGCAAAATTACCATCGCCAATGAGTTTCCCAATTTGAAACTTTTTCAAACTATTAGGAAGCGGTATGTTATCGTCCTTGCTTAATTTCGCTAACAAATTGCCTTCGGATTCATACGTCCGATTAACTTCCTTCTTAGGTAGATTGGGTTTCGGCCCACAGCCGTTTCGCCTTCCAGGAGTTTTCTTATACGACTGGATAGCTTTAGTCTCCTCAAACTCGAGCTCAATATCATCGGGATTGAACCTTTCGTTGCCGTACACGAGGAAAACGTCGTCGGATTGAAAGAATTGATTGAGTTCACTGATACAATGGCCAGTCAAAGAATAAACTTTTCTCACAGCACCGGAATCTAATTGTGCTGAATCAGTCAACGCCCGGAGTACTTGTTCTATACTGGAAGAATTGCGCTTGTTCAACAACAAGCGTATAATTTTCCGGGGTTTAATCCCATTCCTGATTATAGTTACTATTCTTGGACTGACAAAATCCGGTGCAATAATTCTAGGAGTTGGTGAGGATTGCAAACTCTTTTGATTCGAAATCCGTCGGCTTTTCAACGTGTCCGTTTTCGAATATTCTATCTTCTTGAAAGGCTCCCCTTTGCCACCACATACATACTCCTTGCCATCTTCCAATTCTTCTATTGATGAGATCTAGAAAAGTATAACGCAAATTTTTTTAGCAAATTTTTATTAGCTATTTTATTAGCTACCATGTAATTAGAACAAACCTTTTTGCCTTCCATAGTATAAACACAACGCACACCACTAGGAAGTGTGACATTCTTCATAAACACTTTGGTCAGTTCGGTGGTAAGACTGTCGAACGTTCGATATCTTTCTGAACTAATTGGTATAACAAAACCAGTAAAAAACTTATTACCATTATGATAAAACCGCACTCTTTTAGCTTTCTGTGCACGTTGTGTAGCCGAATTCAATCGCGTCTTCGTTAAGTTATTGCTCAACTCCTCAAGTCCATTAGTCTGACCACCATTAACCATTACACCATTCTCGCAGCCACCATCTGGTTCTGAAGCATAGGAACTACAACTATTTGATGACAAACTTCTCGCACCATTCTGTTTGCCACTGCTGATGTCTTTCACAGGCGTTCCACTCCGATGTTCCGGCATTTTGCGCTCTTTATGTCCGTGCGTGCCGTTTGCAGCCGCCTCCATAATCAAGTCGACGGCATACTCATTTAAAGTTATTGCTAATTTTGAGTCTTTTTTGACAATGGTCAATCAAAGACCAGAAAATATGTCAAAATAATGACGTTTTCAGGAGACTTGTAGCTTAGTTTAGTTTTGTAGGCGACGTCGTCGACTAGCACCAGCCCCTGCACCCGTAACCTCAAAACGTCAATGACACCGGGGGGTTGTTACCCTTTACATTAACAGTGTACAAATGTGAATATTATCATTAGGTGCTTATTTTATTAATTTAGGTCCACAATTTTAAATTATTGAGAAAATGCTGTTGGAGGTATTGTAAAAGTATGCAATAAAATATGCAGATTGTAAAAGTCGTAACACAACGCTGATTTTTGAGATTAATTTGTAATTATTATGATTAAACGTCCACCCAATGCAATTATCAGATAATATTGTTTAGAGGTTATGCACAAATGAGATCAGTGATCAAGTCCTTGCCCCGGCTCCGGTGTATTAATTGCATTACACTCGATGATTCACAGTTGAAATGCTTCCGGGGAAGTGCACTTTAGGATTAGATTACGTTATCGTTCAATTAGAATTTGGTGCGAATTACAGTTACGATTTTGATAAGGCGCACGGCACGGATTTTCTATATCGCCCTTGCCATAGGAATATTTCATTGCAGAAAGTTGAACATCGACACACAAGTATCTCACGTTTTGTGACGCGAGTCGACGAGATAGGGAACAAACAATAGCAGGCGCTCCTGCTCTGCTCTACTGCTGACTGCTGGTGCGGCCGGTGCTGCTCTGCTAGGCAGACGGTGTGTGCATGATAGAGTGCTTCCAACTGAAACTGCATCGAAACAGATGTTATTAAATCGATATTTATGAGTGCTGATGGTTTCATTCAAGAGTTTGAGGCAAGCTGTCGATACCGTTGATGATTTCAATGTCTTGCAAAGTGATGAATTTCCATTTGTTTTGGATTTGAAAAAGCACTCTTTGTGAACTCCATTTCTTACTAGTGCTACCAACTGGCAACGGTATAATTTTTTACGCATGACTCATTCAGCGCATGAACTCCTCAGGCAGGATCTCTTGCTGGTGTTGGCGGTATACACTTTTCTACTTGGAGAGTATACCGACGTGCCTACGTAATTTCTTCTGCTATCTCCGACTTTCTGAGTGTTTGAAATTGGGTGTAATGGTAACTTTCTAACACTTCTGTGTTCTGAAATTGGATTATGAAGCAATTACAATTTTAGAACAGCAATTATGAGTTATTGCTTCTTTTGAATAAATGCAATTATAAATCTAGATTACTTTGATGATTTGTTTTTGGCCTAAATTAGGCATGCTGTTAAAGTTGTTTTGTTTTTCTGTTATGACAGTTGCTAGCACGCATGCGCAATAACTTCTTCTATTACCAACTGTTAAAATGGACGATGAACATAAAACTCGTATAGACCGCATATGCGAATTAGCAAATATTTTACCAACTGTAAAAACAAAAAAACTTAATATTTGAATCATGTTTGTCGTTTACTTATTCAATACATGAATAAACTATTACCACTTACAATAAAACTTAATTGAAATAACTGTATAAAGCACGTGATGCAATGAGCATTACTTAACTATGTCTTAATTTAAATATGTGCAAAGGTAGCGCATGTATTTTTTTGTATTTGTTTTCTTCGTTGCTTTAAAAAGTTGCTTATTGCTTGTGTTTTCTTAAATATCATAAAAACTACCGTTTTAGTACCAAGAAATCATTATAATATCCAACCACATTAACGTTAAACTCCTCAAAATGCAATTATTTTATAATCATCTTCAGTACACAGTTTTTAACCTACTTATTTGCATATTTTTATGATTGTGTTGATCTGGTATAAGCGAAATTTAATTTGAAGAAAGAAATGTTACAATTGCGAAATTGAGCGTGAAATTTACGCATTGAACCAATTCAAAGCGCTCAAACTTCATGGTAGGAAACCATTTGGTGCGGTACACAACTCGCAAAAACAATATAATTTAAAAATTATTTTTTAACAAAGCGCATCTTATAATGATCAGAATATTAAAAACTAGATAGCTTGATTTCGACACATTTATACATTTTTCACATAAATAACATGTTGTTTTTGTTGGTTTTAGCAATAGATAAACCTTTATCTACATAAATTAATAAATAAATACTAATTATCTATAAGAAATATCAATATTAATTAGATACAAAATATTTATAAATTTGACAGCTACAAGCGACATCTACCAATTTAATATGAGTTACATTTCTAACCTATAAAAATTAAACGTGTTACAAGTTGTAAACATTAAATTAATTTAAACAAATATTATATTTCTTACAAAACAATGGTTCGTAAGTTGAAATATCATGAACAGAAACTTTTGAGGAAGGTAGATTTTATCTCATGGGAAGTTGACAACAATTTACATGAAGTTAAAGTCCTTAAAAAATACCATGTTCAAAAAAGAGAAGACTACACGAAGTAAATATTATGAAGAATATATATCTTAAATATTGTCTATTTTTATTAATATGTTTACAGATATAATAAATTATCAAGAAATATTAGGGAATTAGCAAGGAAAATCAAAGAAGTGGACCCAAAACATCCTTTCCGAACTATTTCCAGTGCACAATTACTTGAAAAACTATACTTATTAGGATTAATTGCTACAAAGTGGGATCTCAGTTTAGCTGAGAAAGTAACAGCTTCTTGTTTTTGTCGAAGAAGGCTTGCAGTTGTTATGGTTAGAAGTAAGAAACTTTATAGTTTTGCTGTTGTTAGAATTTTATTACTTTCTTATTACATTTAGCTAATTTTGTTGAATCTAGATAAAATGTCAGAGAATATAAAAGGTGCTACAAAACTAATTGAACAAGGGCATGTAAGAATTGGTCCTGAATTAGTCAAAGATCCTGCTTTTCTAGTTTCAAGAACTTTGGAAGATTTTGTGACTTGGGTAGACAACTCTAAGATTAAACAGCATGTATTGGAATATAATGGACTTGTGAGTATAATTTTATATCATATTTATATGTTTATGTATATTTTGTTTTATTTTTCAGAGAGATGACTTTATAATGTAGAAATGTATCAATAAAAACTTAAATTGTATTGAATAATTTATACATAAAATACTTGATAAGTATGTCATCAAACGTGACATAACCTAAAATATGTTAAAACTTATCCCTTCATTTGTTTTAATATGTACTAAACAAAAAGTAGTTAAATTATATTCTTAAGACTACAGTAGTAGTTGTATTGTATTTTGTTTTAATTCAAAAACTTTATATTTTGATGTGAATTATCTCATGGAACTTTATTTACTGACTAAACCTATGCAAATAATGAGAACTAGTGTAGTAAATATAATCAAACGAAACTTTTCCTTGACAACTAATCTAAGAAAATGTGTAAATCCTAAATTCTGTATTGTTGGGTCAGGACCAGCTGGATTTTATGCAGCTCAGCACATAGTCAAACAAATTCCTGATGCTCAAGTTGATATTTATGAACGTTTGCCAGTACCTTTTGGTTTAGTAAGGTAAGATTTTATGTTAATAATTTACATATAAGTTTGAAGAATTTTTTGTTGATAATTTACATATAAGTTTGAAGAATTTTTTGTTGATAATTTACATATAAGATTGAAGTAATAACTGTTATAATAATACACAAATGTTGTATATAAATTAAGGTTTAAACACTATATAACTTAATTAACATATTTTTGATAGGTTTGGTGTTGCACCTGATCATCCAGAAGTAAAAAACGTTATAAATACTTTTACTAAAACTGCAGAGCATAAAAATGTTCGGTTTTTGGGAAATGTCAATCTGGGAACAGATGTTTCCATAAAGGATCTACGCAATGCCTATCACTCTGTTTTATTGGTAAATAAATTTTATATAGAGGTAGATTTTGAGGATAAAAAGGGGCCCCCAGGTGCGCGTTGTGCATATCCGCCACTGAATTTATTGCCAAATAATTCATGCATATCACACTGTGGGCAGTAAATGGCGTTTGTGTCGTTTTTTAAGTTTGCTTTTTAAATTTTAAGTAATAATTTATATTTTTAGACTTATGGTGCTGATGAAAATCAACAACTTAACATTCCAGGAGAATCCTTGCCAAATGTGTTAACTGCAAGAAACATTGTTGGCTGGTACAATGGTACTCCATGGGACAAAAACTTAAAAATTGATTTATCAGGAGAAACTGCAACAATTATAGGTCAAGGAAACGTTGCTATTGATGTTGCAAGAATATTGTTAACTCCTATTGATGAATTAAAAGTATGTTGATCAGTTCACATTAAGAATAGATTGTATAGATTTGAAACTATTTATTGATTTCAGACGACTGATATCACCCAATTCGCATTGGAAGCACTATCCAAATCAAAAATAAAGAGAGTTCATTTGATTGGAAGACGAGGACCGTTGCAAGCAGCTTTTACTATCAAAGAACTAAGGGAAATGTTAAAACTAAACAATCTCAACACAATCTTCGTCAAGGACGATTTTCATGGAATTGATAAATTGGTGCATTCTTTACCACGACCAAAGAAGCGAATTACAGAATTAATGTTGAACTCAATTGGCATTGAGAAACCAGCTGCTAGTAAGGAATTCCTAGTGAAATTCTGTCGTTCTCCTTTGGAATTCATTAGCAAATCTTCTGGTAATCGAGTTGGGGGCGTAAAACTAGCGATTAATGTTTTGCGAGGAGAAGATTATACGAAAGAAGTAGCTATAGCTACATCTCAAACGGAAGTGTGCACTTGTGATCTTGCCATTACAAGTATTGGATATAAATCGATACAAGTTGATCAAGATATTCCTTTTAATAGCAAAAAGGGCGTTGTGCAAAATACGCAATACAAGATTTCTGAGCATTTGTATGCATCGGGATGGTTAGCTACAGGTCCGACTGGAGTTATCTTAACAACTATGAGCAATGCTTTTGCTACCGCGGATATTATGACAAAAGACATTCGAAAAATTAGTGAGCATTTAGAGAGTAAAGCTGGGTACGAAATGATTGGCGGTATATTAAAACAGAAAGGTATACAAGCTGTAGAATGGAAGGATTGGTTGAAGATTGATCAATATGAACAAGAAGAGGGTAAGAAACTAGGTAAACCTAGAGAAAAACTTGTAGATATTGATAAGATGTTACAAATTGCTGCATAATTTAAACCCACCTGTTAAGAGTCTGGTCCTTTGAAAAATACATTGATTTTTACTTTTAAAGCGATTTTATGTACATTATACTATTCTACCTCATTTTACAATACTATCATCATGCATTTTGTTCTTTCATATACAAAAGTTCTATCTTCTGATTAACATTATCTACACTCCTTGATTCCAATATTGTAATACCTGAAGCAAGTAATGCTTGAGCTAAAAACAATCCAAATAAAATATTCCCAATAGGTCTTGTCAACTTGATCCATAATTTCAAAACTTCTCTTGGTTGAGTAAGATAAGGCACATTATATGTACCATAATTCAAAGCTGTCTACAATTATAACACAGTTTTACTGGTATTGTATTGTATGTATGTACAAATTACTTACAGAAAATCCAGCAGCAGGAGCTAATATAGAAGGAACAATACTACCAAGAATGGATTGTAAAGCGGCGGCACGCATCTCAGTGCAAACTGCACAAGTTTCTTGTAATATAACTCTTGGAAGTATAAGTTGATGATGAAGTATCATTGTTATGCCGCATGGTATTACTGCAATGGCTAGAAATGATGAAGCACTTCCATAAGATCTTAACTTTAATTTGTTACGGTAATACTCGTTAAGATAAATGCCAATTGCTGCTGATGCTCCACCTAATAACCCACTGCCATATTTAAAAAAAAATCTGGAAATTAGAGAAAGCTGATTATTTTGAATATTCTATTCATTATTTGTAATCTTTGCTTACACATCTTTCCAATCATGCCAATCATAGATTACATTAAATTGATGCTCTATAGCTTCTATCTTCGATAAAATAACTGCATCTGGTGGTAAATCTTTTAGTTTACCTCGTTGTAATGCCATTCTTGCTTTATTTGCAATAAATATTTATATAAACAACTTGGAAGTCCGTAACATTAACCTTATAAGAGAAGATAGAAGAGTTGCATACGTTGCTAGAATCTATTATTATTTGATTAAATTGCCTATATTAATTATTAACGCAATAAGCAATATAAAACAAACAAAAAATGCATTAATTTACAACATTTATTTTTATAAAAATATATAATTCTTATTAAATATAACAAAATACTGTTGAATATTTGATTAAAGTTAAAAATTTAGTATGATTAGTTGCCTATAATCGAGTATAATAAAATTATTAACAATTTTATACAATATACCAACACAGAACTGTTCATTATACTTAATCTATAAAATCTGAATAATATGTAGTATAATATTCACGTGATTTATATATTATAATAGTATTTTTAATGTAAGTGAAATTTTAGGCAATGCGCATGCGCTGAAGAATGCGTGGGATGCTAACTATATTTGTAGTCTTGCAGAGTCAGCTGGTCGCCTGGCTGGTCCGTTCTCTGGTGGTTGTGCTGTGCAGGTGTTGTTGTCGCGTTCGTCATCCGCAATTGTGACCGATCGTGCATAATTCGGACAAGAAAACGCATTGGAATATAGTTGTGCACGGCGGTCCCAAGACGGATGCACGACGCAGCTCGGACTACCTAGTACATATAAGAAACTTGAACTTGCAAGATTCTCGCTTGTCATCTAAATGGCATCTAGCTGCTGCGGTACTAAAAAGCAGAAACTGAACAATTCGCAGTGCTTGTTGTCGCAGCAGTGCAACGGTCATTCCAGCACCTCTACGATGTCGACCAATTGCTCTAATGGAAAGGTGGCCCTTCCGGAGATGTGCTTCTATTGTTTCGATGTGCTCTATAGCCAGCTGTTCAACCTCGACCCGCCGAAAGCACCCACGTTTAACAATGACGCATAGTAAGTTGCTTAAAAGCAATCATTAACTTTGCCTTTGTTCTTTGTTCCTATGGTGGATTGGATGCAATTTTTATGTTTCATGAAGGATGCAGTTGAGTGCTGCTCTATAGTTTGTTCATTTATTTGATATCTATCAGTTCACGGAGGTCGTTCAACTAGCTCATATGTAGACCGTTTACATGTGCAAACATCCCTTTTCTTTGTTTATGTTTTTACGGTGTTTTTTTCGTGTCTGCAAAGTTTAAAGGTCGCTCTCGCCTTTCAAGTTTCAGTTTCTATATGAATAATTTAAATACTACCTCGTGATGTATAATAAATAAAAAAAGATTATATTTTCTAGTGTTTTTTTTTATAGTTCTATTAATTGTAATTTTTTCAAATTGCAGATTTAAGTTGGCAATGGTTTCAATAATGCGCACGCGCTGATTTTTTGTCCGCTTCTTTTGTTTTTGTTTGTTTTAATTGTGTGATATTTGAGATAATAAAATATTCTAAGTGAAATCGATATTTTTCAGTCCGTTATTCGTTACCTGGAAGATTGGCAAAGACAAAACATTGAGAGGATGCATCGGTACATTCAATGCAATGAACTTGCAAATGGGTCTCCGCGAGTATGCTATCACGAGCGCATTCAAAGACTCTCGCTTCAATCCAATCACAAGAGATGAATTTTCGAAGCTCACCGTAACCGTTTCCATCCTGCGACATTTCGAAGACGCGCAGGATTATCTCGATTGGGAAGTGGGTGTTCACGGCATTCGAATCGAATTCATCAATGAGAAAGGCAACAAACGCACTGCCACATTTCTACCTCAAGTTGCAACCGAACAAGGTACACTGTACCAGATAACATATCTTATAAAATTGTAAAGAATAATATAATCATATGAATAATGTTTGCAGGCTGGGATCAAATCCAAACAATCGATTCATTACTTCGTAAAGGTGGCTATAAGTCTTCGATAACCAGCGAATTACGCAAAAGTATCAAACTAACTCGTTATCAAAGCGAGATGATATCTGTATCGTATCAGGAATATTTGAATTATTGGAACGACCGTCGTTGCTAGCAGCTAATGTGGGGGCAACCGCCGCCTCCACTCTTGCCACACGTGGCTCTCGATTCTCAGCGGCAATCGCAACAACGTCCAAACTGTAATCAGCATTTCAATCACTACAACCAGCATTATAATCACCCGACGACTCATCACAGCGCACTTACAAATCAATCGAACGGGTATGTTGAGGAGAATGGTCGAATGTATCGCGGCTCGATGTTTCCACCAATACAGCAAATGTGTATGACGACGACGCCCCCGATTTGGTGGAACTCGTGTCCTGGTACTTCGGTCTATCTGCAGGAGTTTCCTCCTTTGATACCTCAATGCCAGGGTAGGAATGAAGACGATATTTCTCCGATTAGAAAACGAAAATAGCGATAATTTGTGAATACGTAATGAAGTATATGTGGTTCGCGTAGAATTTTATTATAATAATAATTACATGTATGATAACACATGGCGATATAGATTTATATTAGATAGTTAGAGTTCTCGAATGTTTCGTGCCTCAAATTTTAATAAGAAAAAGCATAGTACTTGTTATGTCCAGATTTTACTTAAAGAACTCAAAAACTATCTTCGAAGTATGTATTTTATGGAAATTATGATGCTAATTTAGATGGGGCTTTAGGCGTTAGGTGCATTGTCAATAAGGGGTCAAGATGAATGTATAGCATTCTTTGTAATTATCTAAGATAGAAAGATAAGTTTTGTTTCTATGTCTATCTATGCGGATAAGAACAGCACCAACCAATAGTTTGTAATAAGTGAGACAAAGTATTTAAGCCTTGCTTGGTCACACATTAGCGCGGAATCTTTATGTTGTATAAACCCACATAACATTTGTAGGCTATGGACTTTCCTCGGAATGCCAAATTTGTATCGTGACGTTTTTCTGACGTCTCACCGACGTAAATGTATGACAATTTGTTATGTGGGAACCCATTAAAGTAAAGCACTATTATATAAGATCCTTTATTAACTGCAAAATATACTGTAACATCACATTTAGAATATTAGAAGCTTTAAGGTATTCAAACATCGAAAATGTATCCCTAGTCAGACTTTGTTTTATATCATGACTTGAAATTTATTCATTTACGATAGGAAGTAGTAAATTACGAAAGAAATTAAAATCATATTTAGCATCACATTGAACATTGGCATATATTTACATTCAGTGGCGTAACTAGGGAGAGCAGAGCCCCTTCTAAGTAAATAATGGCTGCTCAATTCTCGCTTAGAGAAATGAATTTCTTATTATTTTCTCAATGCAGCACTTCCTAACTCATCACTTTTATGCGGAGGTGGAGGCAAATTTATAGTTACGCTTTTGTTTACAATAAGGTTGTAAGAATTCAATTCAAGTAATTACTACTTAAATAATGATGCATGTAAAGAATTCATTGAAATTTAATTAATTCATTATTATACAACAACGCTTTGATAATATAATTAATTCGGGAAAAAAACAACAACCACAACATGTAAAACCGAAATCACTGCCATTTTTCATCACCTTCGTCGTAGAAGAAGAGAAAAATTAAAATATACAGTACGGAATAGAAACAAAAATTAAAAAAGAAAGTCATAAGCGTTGTAATTTAATTACGAAACAGTTTTCTTAAATCGTAGTATTAAACTCAAGAAATTTTAAAATAATGAACTTGAATCTCGGCGATAATAATAATTAGTAACAACATGCCATTCATAGAATTCAGAATTCTCGGATATAAAACGAAATGGAAAACAATATACAATGCTCAATTCAATCTTTAATATTGATATAAATCTTTGATCATTTAACTTAATGCTATATACATATATGAATTATTAAGGGATTTTAATTATAAGAATGCAAATGAAGTAAATTAAATAATTTATGAATGAAGATGAGATGAGATTGCCGACTACAAAGTATACATCAAGTTTTATTCGATTTATGAAAGAATAAGGAATAACTGAAATTATTGATCTCCGCATTTATTTCCTTTATTTTAATAATTGATTTTTTATTTGACACATGTTACTTTAAATTATATTATTATTTACCTGTGATTTAAACTTTGTTATTTTGATTGTAAAGTTGGAATATTCAGTTACATTTCTTTGTATACGACAATATTAGTTATCATAATGATTATTATTATTATAAATTATTTGTGGATTGAAGGTTCTAGACTGAAATGAAAAGGGGAGGAATCCTTTATGACATTCAATAGTATCGATTCATAAATGGGTAATAATATAATTATTTATAGTCAGGGGTGTAGTGGTGCCAAGACGGCGCCTAGACACCTAAATTCAACGAAAAATTGTTAACTTTCCACTAGTTTATGTGGAGTATATGGAAATTATGAAAAACTGTTGGCTGAGATAAGCGATTTGTCCACATTTTGACATATTGTTTGCACATTATCAGGTAATAAGTTTGAATAATTTTTTAAGCCGTACCTGGTACTACACTCCTGTTTATAATCAATGATTTAGTTCAATCTTTAGACGAATTTTATTTATATTTACTATCAATGCTATTACATATTCATATTATTGGCACCAGTTTATTTCTACTTAAAATTAGTGTCTCTCTCAGGTATAAAAATTGATACAAATGAATCGAAAATACTTGTCATAGATAATATAATATTCTACATCACATTATGACAACTGAACGAATATTATTCATAAAGTTTAACTGACACATTTGTAATTTTGCTTCAAATCAAAATTGCTTGTTTATATAATGAGTATGGCTTCACATGAGAGACATATTTAAAAATTAATCCCTATAATTCTTTCGTTTGTAGGTTTTGATTATTTGGTATTATTGCGAAGAAAGGAATATAGATTAAATAATGTTTTTATCTTTATCTTAAGACATATATGAATTATTAAGTTAGATTTTATCAAACTTGTAAGTAATGGATTACATTCAATTGTTTAATTATATAATGATATTAATCGATAATAATGATATACATTTGAATGTTTAACTTAGGTGGAATAATTTGAATACTGTTTGAAAATATGAAAAAGAAAGCAGACATAACATAAGAAAGAAGAAATTAATATTGGATGATAAAAAAAAAGAATTAATAAATATTTTCGAATTGTATATAATGTATACTTATATTTTAGATATTTATAAGCTCATATTATTGTTATTTTAATCTTTTGCAAAGTTATATTATATTGATGCTGATGATTGAAGGGTAGTGATACCTGTATTTTACAAATCAAACAAATTGCGCATGCGCCGATATCTTGTCTTTCATTTGTTTGCAATATTATTTGCACGGTTCACCGCCATTTTGAGTATCTTTGAGACTTGTTTTGCATAATTATCGTTTTATTGTTCTTGTATCTTATTTATCTTATCTTTTATCAATTTTGCATTTTAATGACCTACAACTTGGTTTCACCCTATCGTCAAAATTATATACTAAAATTGACAAGACGATGACATCAATGACAAGTTTCATTGGCTTGCATTGAACCATTGAACTTCTGGCAAATGTATTCATCTACCCAAAAACAATCCACAATTTCTATTTGAACTAATGTTGGTGTATTAGAAT
>JARJDU010001163.1:0-11178 GCA_030264695.1 Lissagria laeviuscula
GTATTTGTATAACATATAGATCTATCAATATATCGCTACTACATACCAAAAATAATCATACATCTTTGAGATTTCGCACAAAGTTGGCTCAAGCTACTAAAAATATTTATTATTATGCTCATGCAGTAAATCTCTTCGTCGCATCTATACGACTCTCTTTGCCTCCTTGCCCGTCTTGCCGCCACCGCTATTTTAGTTTGTTTATTTTGTTGTGTTAAAGATTGGTCGCTCTCTTGGCTGATGCTGCGCGAATTTATATCGGAAAAACTTTTTATCGCTTCTCCTCTTCATCATCTTCTTTTTCTCGTAGGTATTGCGACAGTGCGATACTTGTGCGAAAAAGAGAGCAAGCATAGCACAAGACGAATGAAGCGAGCGCGAAGAGCGAGAAAAATTGGTACATCACGCTAGTCAGCCGCCAGAGAGGGTTGGAAAAGCGCAGAAAGACGTGCCCAGCGCCGGTTTAAATATTCACTACAGCCGAATACAGTTTGTTGCAAAATCATCTGTCCGGTATAATGTCTATATCTAAACAAAGTTGGTCGGAACACAGAAATGTTTCTGTATCGCCCTGAATATGTGTCTCTGGCATTGCCAGCATTTTCCATTATGTTGCTACGCGCGCAAAGTCCGGAGGCGGCGAAATGCTAGCTCCCCTCGTTCTTTTCTCGCCGCCTGCTGCCGCCTCCTCTTCGCTACGTCGCTACCGCTGGTAGCAGCGTTTATATGCATGTAATCTACTCCGTGAAATAAATAGCCGTTATAAATTTGCCGACGGCGAGAGAAAACTGACGAGGGAAAACCGGGCGAAACGACGTGAAGGAATAAAGAAAGCGAGTCACTGTTTTCCACGTTGTTGAAACAGTAGACGCAGGGCCGTAACCAAATATTTATTTTGTTATATAAGAAAGTAATAAAATTTGTGTTTTTTAGCATTCAATTCCAATAGTCCTATTTCAACTGATTATAGAATAAGGTAATTTGAACAAAATATAGCTCTATAAGTCCTCTAATTTGTAAATGACGTCATCGGGGTAAAAGACGTTTATTGTGCAAATTTCAGCGATGTCATGGTTTTTGTCATTTTGCTAGATTACCTATGTCACGTGTACAATAAACTGCTTAGCATACAAATGATGGCTGTCTTGTCTTTATTAGGTCCAATGATGTCAACAAATAAGTGAGTGTGGTTGCCTATCTTAAATAAATTTTTTACATTAAACGACCTATAGGGCAATATTTTTTTCAAATGTAGCCAATCATTTACGTTATTCATGGATATCCCCAGGACGTCTTTAATTGGACAAAGTTCACAATGTATATTAGTATATCGACTTGCGTATACCAAAGATCTTCTTTGCTTTCAGACCAAGAGTCGTAGATTGTAAAGCAATTTAGTTGTAGAATAGTTATTCGGAAATAATGACAAAATGGCGGCGTTTGTTAAAATTTTTCGCCAAAGAGAATAAATTCCTGAATTCCTGATGTGTTCAAGTTACGCCACTGTATTCAACATTCTCAGTTCACATTGTATTGTGTATTTTTCTTTATCTCCACATGGGTACTTTATGCACAGACAATAGCAACGCATTTCCACCACGATTTTCAACATTCTATGCAATTTTCAAACTTGAACACCGCAAACGTGAAGCAAACTAAAAAGCTAAACATTAGATAAACCGAAATATAAGAAAACAGAACTAATCCCTAAGAGTTAATTATTTGGAAAACTTGGATTGCTGTTTCTTTTCGTTTGGTACCGCATAGCGAATTGATTGCAATGTAGTAAAGTTTATATTGATTAGGTAATTCAGACCGTTTATCTGCTTCGCTGGCACGTCGGGCAGCTTTCCTCTATGCATTGATTGGGATTAATAGGAGCGATAACAGATGCGGTTAGCAATTATAAAGCTCTCCGTTTTATTGCCATTCGCTAGCGGAGCGATGCGCGATAGTGGGTGTGCCTATGTGAGCTGCCGTACGCGTGTTGTTAATGCTGGGGGAGTGTAATTCGAACTAAATTGTGTCGTTTTCCGTTGTTCGCCGCCTGCAGGCCGATGTCGGGGGCACACGCCGAATACCCGAAAGCGGCCGGAATCCATTTAATAACGCTCTATTAACTCGCCGACAATACAATGGCAATAGGCGAATCCGATTCGGATTTAGAGATTTATCGCCTACGAAGCTGGTGTAGGTGGGATGCGTAAAGGCGATATATGAATAGGCAATGCATAAAATTAGCCGCACTTTCCGCTTTATTTTCAATCCAAACTTGCCCAAGAGTCGAGTTTGTTGTTCATAGGTCCAAACGATAATTCAATGAGTTTACTCATCTAAATAATTTTTTTAATTAATTGATTTATTATATCATGTGACATGTTCTAAAATATACTAAGTTACATATGTCAAAGAAGACATTTTTATTTAATCCTTCAATTCTCTGTCTCGTGGAATTTGAATGTCCACGGATCTATCGTTTTGGTGGTCTCCCATGAGGTTTAGTTTCATTTGGTTTTGTGTCATAGCCTAATTGGTCATACGATGAAGGGTCTTGCGTTCAGCATGGTATATTTAGTATTTCAAACGACTTTTTGTTCAATACACGATATCCTGAATTTGTTGGTCCATTCTGATACTAGTGCTCCTGACCAGAGGCGCGGCCGGTTCAGTCGAGACCCTTGGCGCCTATGGTTTGCAGTGTTGCAAAATCAGTCGATCAAGTGTAAGTTGCATGAGTTGAGTAAAAAAATAGTAAAAAATTTCATGTGTGATAGAACTGTGCGGCGCCCCTCTAATCTTGTGACCCTAAGCGCGGGCCTTGGCTGAAAATCGCCTCAGCTCCTGACATTATCTTTTAGAGTGATGCCCTTAGGTAAAGTGCGCATTTTGGCAGAGGCGCGGTTGACTCAGTGAGTCAAGTGTAAGACACACAACTTGGAAAAAAAATAGTAATAAATTTCGTAGAAAATAGATTTTCGAAAACTTCAATATTATTGTTCGTAAATCTGAAAAAAACTTAAAGAAATGTCTATAGGGTTCACCACAACTGTGAAGCGGATGGAACTGAAATTCAACACAGATAACACAAAAACCATTGTATCAACGCCAAGCATAGAAGCCTTTAGAAACATCAATCGGACGCTTTTCTTCTTTCAGGGTCAGGAAAATATCTATGAGGCGGTAAACAAATTCTTTTACCAAGGATCTCTCATGTTTACCAAAAATAATATCATGAATGAAGATGAGAGGCAAGTATTCATTGAAAATAGTTGTTCTGGCGGCCAGCAAAACTAATGCAGAAGCAGGTTGTTTAGCAAAAACAGTATATAGGACGCTTATTCCATCATAAGAATGAAGAAAGAAAAAAAATTGTATACAACATTAAAATAGAGCGCTAACAGTGAGCAACATACTTTACTAAAGTTTAAAGCCTGCTAGATGTATAATGATATATGAACTATTACGAAACAAACATCGTTGAAGACCAAAATTACGCATGCGGGACGAAGACGACAGAAAAATTAGCTCTGCAAACTGATAAAAAAGAAAGGCAAGGTCTACGCAGAGCTGTGGAGCTGATGATAATGTCAAGTAACTATTTAATAATATAAAGCATCCTTTAAACTTTGAGATTATAATATAAAATATACTTTGATATAATTCCATTCACCTGTAGATAGTATGCCGAAACTTTTACATACTATACGTGACATATAAATTGTTTACCCTCTGCGAATCCAAATACGTAACTCATGAATAATAAATAAAGTCCTATGAGTAGAAAGGTTTGAACCGGCGCTTCGCCGATTGGCTTGTGAACATTTTCCCCAACTTTCGTCCTACATTTTGTGTCCCGAATCAAATTGTTTCCCTTTATGTATAGATACCTACCCTATCTCTCGTCGAGTGAATATCGTTGTCTCGCTGGTCGAAGCTATTGAAAATTGAAATAGTAAGAGACAATCGGCGTAGATTTGGCATATAAAACCCGCGTCGACAATCGCAGCGAAAGCGTGGCAAAAGTGAAGCAATCTCAAATAGCTATATCCCAACCGTGAACCTCCACAATAGCAACTTCTGCATGTGAGTGAGTGTAAAGTGACACGAATCTCAATACCTTTTTAAATCGAAGTTTATATAGCCTTTGGGAAATCAGGCGTTGGGTATGCGCACATCTACAGATCCATACAAGTATTGAATACCTTGCACACGACGACGACATATTGTAAAACATGTAGGCGATTCGGTAGCAGCATCGAGACGTCAACCCCTACGTAAACGCATTTTATGTACCTGCGATGTTACCCTTCATGTTAAAAAAGTTCATCTATTTTTTCTGGTAACGAAATCGTCAAAAGTTTAAAAACATACAGCTAGCAGTGCAAAACCCTTAGAATTATAAAACGATTCTTCTAGACCAAATTAAGATTGAAAATCCTTTGTTTAACTATATTTCTATCGAATATCTGCACCCGTTATAATGACGAGACTGCCCACGATAGCTAATGGTGCTAAACCGTAAAACCGGCGAAGTCCCTTTATCCAGTTTAACGTTCATCTAATCTAATCTTAGTAAGCATGTAAGCTTTTGCTGCATACAAACGACGCTGCTCCTAAACAGAGCTCCAATTTTCCCATACGCGTTGTTTTACAGCCTGTTGTGCAAAACCAGGCTACCTTTAAAAAAACACCCTTGGAAACCATTCACATTAAACATAAAATGAAGAATTGTCTCATCATAAAAGTCGCCAATCTACTTAGATACCTACTACATAAATAGCTATGTACATTAAACTCCTACCCTTAAGAGTTTTACAGTTTGTATATATACCAACAACTATAAACATATTTTATAAATGCGACTTGTTGTTTCAACACGTTGTCTTTTTGCAAAATTCTCTTTCCTACATATCCACCAATCCACCTAGTAGGTAGGTAGCTTTGGGAAAACTCAAATATGGAAAATAATTTTCCATGAGTACACAATTTCGCCCGGGGATCCGGTCGATGCTGAATAATAAATTACTCGATATTACAGCACGCTCGCAACGCGTTTGGATGTGTTGTTTAAGGGGCAGCAAGATTATATTCAATAATTAAACAATTATGCAACGTTTACACGCCTCGGGGGAACAGAAACAGAAAATTGCTTTGGGCTGCGCAATAAGAACAGCTTATTCCCTTATGATATTAATAACGAGTCAGCAGAATGGAGCAAGCTTACGCTCCGTTTACCGAGTTGAGAGAAATAGATACCATAAAGAATGGAAAGCCTTCTGGGAGCTCCAGTGAAGAAGATTATCTCTGCTAGACTGAATGGCTACGGAAAATCTATTGTCCTATGCTAGGTCCCTCTATGTAAGAGATGGTAAATTACAATTTAATTTAAATTTGCTTTTGCTTTAACTATCATTGAAAATTTTATTTAATAGACTGTATTAATAACAGGCACATTTAAAATATAAAGCAAACTATTTAAAAAAGTTTATTAAGAAAATTGCTTAAAAATTGAGTCTATTAAGTAAGCTGTTTCATATTTTAAATGTGCCTGTATTTACTTCTAACAAAAATTGTTGCTAATAAATGCTGTCTGACTAATATAAAGCATTAATAAATATTTGCCAACTAAACAAGAATATAACATAAAAAAATTATAAAAATAAGAAAAAACTACCCAAAAAAAAAGCTTCACAAGTTGCATACATCACTTTGTAGGTTTGAGCAACTCCTAACAGATAGCGCTACATTATACAAACTCAACTTCTAATAACCCAACTTTTCGTGTCTTTTGATTACCAAAACAATTTATTAAAAATGAGCTTAAAATATTCTCATGTTAATTTCCTGTTAAATAAAAGTCGCCATATTATTTATAACAGTATTAGTAAGTTATTTAAATGCCTTAAGTTCAACTCATTATATTAAAAAATTTCTTTGTAGGACTACTGAGCACACCTTCTGAAATTCAACGGCAAAATGAGTTATTTGTATTGGAATACAAAAGACAAAAAGAAGCAGTGGGAAGAATAGAAAAGATGGAAATTGAAGTATGTGGTTTCAATGATGCACCAACACTCACAATGAATCGAAATATATCAACACCTTTTGATTGTGCTAAGCGTAATTATAGTTTCCATTAACATATTTATCTACCTAATTAACCCATTCTTTTGCAGATATCAATGAAAAGTTTATGAACAATGCTGCTGTTGCTTTAATTAATAATGAGACATTATGGCATATGCATAAACCTTTGCCAGAGTCTTGTAAATTAGAATTTTTGCATTATAATCATGCTCAGCCTGCTGGTGTCAACAAAGCTTTTTGGAGAACATGTAGTTTTCTTTTAGGAGCTGTAGCATCTCAAGCATTTAAAGATAAAGTTGATGTGCATTTACATAGTTTTCCTATTCCAAATGGTATAGTATTATTGAGCATGTGTCTGTGTCATTCTTTTAAAACTGGGAATCATTTCAGTAAAATCTGGAAGTTTTGTATATGATGTGCAACTATCTTTAAATAATTGGATTCCAAAAGATGAAGAGCTACATGTATTATCATTAGAATTTAAAAAGTTTTGCCAAGAAGAGCATCCAATTAATTGCTTGGATGTATCAGAAGAGTTTGCACAATTGGTATTTGAGAAGAATCCACATAAGACAGCTCAAATTCCTGATATTGCAGCTAATAATAATGGGAAAATAACACTCTTCAGAGCTGGGCAACACATTGATATTTCGAAAGGTCCTATGATATCGAATACAAGTCAAGTAGGGAGAGTTACAGTTAGCAATGTGATAAAATTGGATACCGATTTTAAAGGAGAGCCAATTTATCGTTTCCAAGGTGTAGCCCTGCCAAATACAATCATTTTAAATCATTTTGCTTTTGCGATTTTGGAGAAGCGTGCCAAATTACTTGTAAGTAAAATTATAAATGAAAAAGAAAAAGTTCATAAGCATTTGAAAGGTTAATTTTATTTAAATCGCTCGTTTTTTGTTATTATTAATGAAATTTATTTTATTTTAGAATCCCGCACGATTACCTGGCTCTCAAGGAGTAACAACTGAAGAGAATAGTTTTATGGCACAAGTGAATTAGCCCATATTTGAGTTACATATTGCAGTGAATCAATCATTTTTTGATATGCAAATAGCAAGAATAGCAGTATAACATTGATAATGTATCATACAATTGTATATAATAGTCATTGTAATTTGATGATGTTCATAATAAGTATTTAATGTATTGAATTCACAAATGTGTTTAATAAGCACAATCAGTATATTTATTCCGATAACAAAGCAACTTTATGACCTTTATGTCACGCGCTATCTATGGTAAATGCTTTGCTCATCGACATTGTTTATTTGTTGACGATGCGATGATGATCCCATCGAATTGCTCACAAAGATTTTTTTTTAAATAATATAATTAACTGCTACATTAGATCAATTTACTTCAAAATTAAGTATATGTTATCATTTTTTTCTTTCTTTAAACTTTTCAATTTTTATTACATTTCTGAAAAACTGCTCAAAGTATGTATCTACGTATTGGAAACAGTTCAAGTGGCGTTACTATATTGTAGTAGGGCTGGAAATATACCACGGGTCCCCTAGACGGGAGGTCCAACCACCATGAATTTTCAAAAGCTCGTCAGAGGATAGTAAAACGCCATTTCGACGAACTTTGCAAAGATGAGCGTCTTTAAAACCCAAAAATTTGTTTAAAGTGAACATATTTCATCGAGTATTGGACATCATTATTAATCAACTGAAATCGCGTTTTCTTCCAATAAATGAAATGGTTTCCAGTTGAAGAAAACTCTAGAATTTGTTGAAAACTGTGAAAAAAACATATCTGAATCATTTGCCAGAGAAATTCTGTTTTCGGTTCACCTTTAGAGACGAAATAGACGCGTCTTCGTGTATTAGAAAACTTGCTGATTTATTAATAATAATCATTTTAAGTCATGCAGCTTTCCTGAAGTATGTACTGCATTAAAGTTATTTGTTTCAATTCCTGTGACTACAGCTAGTGCTGAAAGATCATTTTCGAAATTAAATTAATACGAATCTATTTAAGTTACTCTATGGCACCAGACTTGGCTATTCTGTCTATTGAAAATTCTATGGCCCGATCTTTAAACTTGAATGACGTTATTAATACTTTTGCGGAACAGGAAACTCGAAGAAAAGAATTATATTGCTAAATATCTGGTTAAGATTAATTGTTTTTTTACAGAATTGCTGGATATTGATAAACCGATATATCGTGGGATGTTACTGCGTCTGCGCCTACTTTGCGAACAAGTGCATAGAAAGTTCTACTTGGCGCAAAGTAGGTACATTTTGCATTATCGTAGAGAAATTAAATTCATTAGATATATTTAACAAAAATGCACACAGTATTACTGTTGGGTAACTACTTCAGTGATTTATTCCAATTAAATTACAATGACACGATTTTGACTGGGGCCCCATCTAATGAATTTACCACCGAACTCAGATATACAAATTTCATAAGTAATAGTTGTATATTAATTTGATTCTGAATACAACCTTATTTGAGGAATTTTGTTTTGAAAAGCCAGAGAAATAGAAACACAAGCAGGTAGTTCAGTATCAGGTTTCACTGTTGATGTTGCATTGTCAACAATTCAATAGAACTGACGCACCTGTACTTTTTAGTAAGGAATAAATGAAAATATTAGGCATCCGTATTTTTGATCTTCAAGTTCAAGAATTCAACAGGTATAACCTTTGAATTCATTTTCTAAGAGTATAACAGATTTACGAAGCCGATCAATATTCATGCGGTAGGTCTAGCCGGTTGAGTGCAAGCCATATTTTCTTAGTAGTAGTAGACATTACACGATTCTCCTTTGTTGTCTGAAACTATATGCATTATCTGTAAGAAATAGAAGCCTAAAAAGGCTTAGGTCAGGTTTGACGTGATTCTCGCCGCTACTGGTTGGAAGTAGCGGGGAACAAAAGCCGCAACTCCAACAAAGAATATTGTTTTGTTATCAACCACAGATTGAGTGGTGTCGTTAATCATAACGCTCAGTGGCAACTCAAGTGTTCAGTTGATGGTTGTACTTTGACGCTACAACATCAAAGTTTTGTTCAAAATGGGATATAGAATCTTGTGCTTTGCCTTGTTTATCTGCGCTCTTCATGCAGGTAAAATCTATTGGTGTATTTCTTAAGTTAAATCATTTTATATCTATAATCAAACAATTTCTATTTTCGAAAAAGCTTCAACAGAGAAAAAGCAACTTAAATCGCCTAACTGGAACCCAACATACACGGTAAAAGGTACTTTGATTATCCCATATGCAGAAATTTCGGAACCTTTCTACGCCTGGTATGACTCTGATGCAAAACAATCTCGAATTGATTATTACGGAGGAATGGTGAAGACTTATCAGCTTGGCAAAGGCGGTGATTACGGAACAAGCTTGAAAATTGCTCCGGTGACCACAGAATCTTCGCTAAATTCGCAAACCTGCTTGCAAGTTAATGGCACTGAAGAGGCAAGCATTGAACCACAAGCCATTTTACCGTCGTTGATTGGATTTGAATGCATCGGCGAAGAAATGATCAATGGCGTTAAAACCGAAAAATGGCAATTGACACAAACTATCGGGCAGAAAGTTAACAAATACACGATGTGGTTAAACTGGAGAAATGCACAAGACCAAACTCCAATAAAATATGCAGTTCCTGTCAGGTAAGAACTTTCACTATGCTAAATATGCTGCATGTACATTTAGAATCCACACTTTAACTTATCCCGTAATTACTATTTACATCAACATGATAATAATATAGCCAACAAATAAGAATAAACTGAATATTGTTTATTTAGGTATGAAATGAAAGGCTTCAATTCCCTCTTGGGTTCACATTATGACCATTATTATCTCGAATATGACTACTACGACATTGATAACATCGACCCCGAGACTTTTACAGTTGACCCCAATTTGCAATGTAGCAGCTTTCCGGGTCCCGGCGATCGTCATGTCTACACGTTCAATCCAATGAAAGAATTTATTCATCCAGTGAGCACCTCGCATGTTGACTTCGAATTCAACAAGTTCGTTACCAAACACCAACGGGCTTACGCTTCCGATCGAGAAAACATTCGTAGGAAGGAAGTCTTTCGACAAAATGTTCGTTTCATTCATTCCACGAACAGAAAGAACGTCGGTTTTACTCTAAGTGTGAATCATTTAGCTGATCGTACCGATTTGGAGTTAAAAGCTCTACGTGGTAGAGTTCATTCTGGAGTTTACAATGGTGGCAAACCGTTCCCATACAAGAATATTAAATCAAGCGATTTCCCTGATCAGTATGACTGGAGAATATACGGAGCGGTTACTCCTGTAAAGGATCAATCAGTTTGTGGATCGTGCTGGTCTTTCGGTACTATTGGAGCAATCGAAGGTGCAAACTTCTTGAAAACTGGACAATTGATGCGGTTATCGCAACAAGCCCTTATTGATTGTTCATGGGGGTAAGAAATTATTTTTCATAATGATATTATTGCAATATTAATGATCCGTTTTATTATTGTAATAGATATGGAAATAATGGTTGTGATGGCGGCGAGGATTTCCGCGCATACCAATGGATGTTGAAACATGGAGGCATTCCCACTGAAGAAGAATATGGACCTTATCTAGGACAAGATGGATACTGTCATGCTAATAATGTTACACTTGTGGCAAAAATTACTGGTTGGGTTAATGTAACTTCTGGAGATGAGGACGCTCTAAGATTAGCAATCTTCAAACACGGTCCTATTAGCGTAGCTATTGATGCAAGCCATAGAACTTTCAGCTTTTACTCAAATGGAGTTTATTATGATACTACTTGGTATGTAGATGCTAAATGTTTATTGTTGTAAGAGAAACTAAATCGATTTCGATTATTTTAGTGGAAATAAGGTTGATGAATTGGATCATGCTGTTCTGGCTGTCGGTTATGGTTCTTTGAATGGTAAAGATTATTGGCTGATTAAGAACAGTTGGAGCAACTACTGGGGCAATGATGGATATGTACTAATGTCTGCAGAAAACAATAATTGTGGAGTAATGACTACTCCAACTTATGTCACCATGTAACTTTGATGTAGTTGTATCTTTCCAGTTTATAAAATACTAGA
>JARJDU010001167.1:0-10218 GCA_030264695.1 Lissagria laeviuscula
CGGTCAAAGTTTCAAGTCAGTTCCTGGAGATGAGTTTTGCCTCTTAGTTGAGTGCAAACTCGAGTAATAACATACAATCAAATTGAGGGACTTTGAATTACTTTTTTCCTTGAAAAAAGTCAGCTATTGTTTGCCATTAGAAGGGATTTGGGAGTCAAACTGAAGTCAAAGTTCAAGTGGAAGTAGGGTGCCTTGTTGCTAATACCTAAACCATTGCCATTCTAATAAAACCAAAGACCTTTCTAATTACATCTAACAAATGATGCAAATTTACACATCATTGGTGATTTTTTCAATAAACACAATATTATGGTAATCCATTTACAAGTTTATTCTTACCATATTTCTTATATAATTAATAAATAATTAATTTTGTATACGAATTTTAGAATAAGAAACCGAATACAAATCAAAACAGATCTGGTAACACCCAGTACTTAAAACAATACAGACATTAAGATTAAAACCCCGATAATGAAAAGTCATTAACTTTGAAATTGTCTAAATTAGTTCCCGAATTGTTTTGTTGGCTGAGAATTCTTGGAGCGCCGTCAATTGAATGAATGTGAGCGCTAAATATGGAAATTGATGCAATTTCGTTTTCTTCCGTACTTTTTATTTTGTTAATGAATACGTAGCTGAAAGAAACCACGCGGACCCGTTTGATTATGTTTGGCTTAGCTGCAAACCGTGAAGTCGATTTCTCACACAGTCAGCAAGCTATTTGCAATTTTAATATTGCTTGTGTAATTAATTTGACGTCTTATTGTTTACTCGGAGTAATATTGTTTATTTAGTTTAGTTAGTTAAGCAGCAGGCAAAACTCAAATTCCAATTGTCAAGTATATCATTATTAGAGATAAAATTAAAGATAATATTATAGCTACTGAAGATACACCCGACACCTACATATTTACTCAAGTGCCTTTTGTTTGATACTAATACCAATGGTAATTTATTCAAATAAATTATGCATATTACTTTGACATAATAATTATATGCAGATACCGCTCTCGTGCGTTGTCTTAACGATTACTTGAAATGATATCAAAGTGAGTAATGAATATATACATAACCAAATGCGTTGAATATTGATATCATGTTATCGCAAAACTAATTCTAATTACTATGTTGTATATGATTATTAAAATCTTAATGGTTTTGTAGCAATTGAGAGTGAAATTTTGTTCTTGCAGGTGAATAAGTACACGGCAATTAACGTTATTAACTAAATGTTTTGTAGCATTCCTGAAAAAAAAAAACGTCACGTTTGCATCGAAGGCCTGCTCAGCAAGCATAATGAGAAGAATAAATATTATGGGGTAATTTAAGTGCAGAAAAAGTGTGGTTGGGAGAGAGAAGTTATATTACAGGCCGCAAAATTTTACGTTATACATGCATCCTGCATATGGCACATACTTTTTACTTTATGCATAACTTTTGTAAATGTTTCATAGATAATATACGAATACACGAATTATACCAAACGAGAATCATTTCTTCTCAAAATTATTTTTTGTCTATCTCTAGAGATTTCTAATATAGTATTTTCTTAAGAATTTTTTGGAACCCCATAAACAATGCTGCCACATATTTTTACAGATTTAAGGGATTAACTTTAAGTTTTAATTTTCTCTCTCTCTCTGTGTCTCTCTCTTTCTCTGTCTTTCTCTCTGTCTCTGTCTCTGTCTCTGTCTTTGTCTTTGTCTTTGTCTCTGTCTTTGTCTTTGTCTTTGTCTTTGTCTTTGTCTTTGAATTTGTCTTTGGCTTTGTCTCTGTCTCTCTCTCTCTCGGTGTAAACCAAACATGAAACTTTATCTTGCTTTTTCTCGAAATCATCTTTTTTCAACTGGATCCAAAAAATCTAGGGATTTATCTAACCGCGTTTGCTCATTACTTGTTATCAATACGTAATAATAAACTCTCAATCATATACCATACGATTTTTTTAATATTATAATTTTATATAACTATTTAAAAA
Source organism: Lissagria laeviuscula (assembly GCA_030264695.1). Taxonomy (NCBI): domain Eukaryota; kingdom Metazoa; phylum Arthropoda; class Insecta; order Coleoptera; family Staphylinidae; genus Lissagria; species Lissagria laeviuscula. Next base: position 1,982 of record JARJDU010001167.1, read on the forward strand.
TCGACTTTTTTAGGCAAAAAACCCTTATTACAAAATTTATTCAATTTTTTTTCACAATTTGAAAATGAGTCTTTGCTAAATGGTAGAATTTAATTTAGTTTTGGATTTTATAAGTCTGATTGTTCTACAGTGAATCAGTTTTTCGCAAACCATGCAACCAGCGAGAGGTAACATCCCGGAGGCCGCCCACGGGTGTAGCTGCCAAAGCAATATAAATTGACAAAAAAAATATTTCGGGGAAGTAACAATGTTGCTGTAATCGAAGATAAAATCATAACTTCGATAATTTTGATCGGATAACAACCATTTTCATATTAAAACATTCACAAATATATACAGATTTACTCAAAAATATATTTATCTAAATATGTCCAAAAACTTAAAACTGTGACAATTTTATCAAAAAACTCCAAATGTTATTGTTACCAAAAGGACCCAACTAGATTTTTTTTCTACATACCACTCCTGAAGCAAGCCCTAGTAAATTTTGAAAATAAAAAGTATCGTTTTGACCATCTCTTGATAAAAAGGATAAATTGATCAAACATACTAAATCACGGACAACATTCTATATGATGTTGACCATTGGACACGTAGTTGAGGGTAGAAATATAGAAAATATGATTAAACGGCGAGTGACCACTGATTTCATTAATTTCAACAAAAATTCAACAAAATTAGTATTAGTATTAGTGCACGAAATAGAATTGATCACACTTCTTGGAAAAAAATGGATAATAATATTTACGAGTGATAGGACTGAGCGGGACACCTCAAATCTTGATGCCCTAAGCGCGCGACTAGTGCGCCTAGGTCTAAAATCGACACTGACACTTCCAAATTCTCTCTAAAGTGACTGCAACCTAACCTATTTTCTATTTGACTAAAGCATTAATGAAAAAAAAATTATGAATAGGCGTGCGGCAAATTATATCTGGTATATATAACTTTTATATAAGAATGCAAGCGAATGGATTAATTGTTTAGCTTCGATTTTATTAATGTGATTTGTTGTGTGGGTGGTTGGTTTGAATGTTGAGCGTGGGTGGCAATAGATGTAAATGTTATATATCAGTTATATATTGCGAGAGGTAGTATTATTTGATTTAAAAGTGTACGTTGAGTGTTTGCATTTAATTTAATTAATACTCTATGTAAATATTGCGTTTAATTCTACCAAAAGACCATTATTTGCATGTTCTATTGCAGAGGTTTTACTGGAGTATTTGCCCATCACAATTACACCCACAGAACTTTTTGTTACGGAAGATTAATCTATTCCCATATAATTTAGATATGAAATTAAAGAATCAACTTACCATCGTCACCTTCAACATGGGTTTGACTGCATTCCCTACAAACTGGAGCAAGTTGACGACTCCTAGCCATATGTTGCAATGCTAAAAGTTGTTGCTCCCCCAACTCCATATCCTTATATCCATCTGGAGGACTTAGTGTAACAGCATCAACAAATTCCAAAGGCGGAGCGAATTTCGGACTTTGTGGGGTCGGGTCAATTTCATACACATTGCAATTACAATTCGGTTCACAGCAAGTAAGCCTGACCATTTCGTGTTGATTGCACGTACAAACGCCATCATCGTCTTCCTCATCATAATCGCAATCCTCCCGAATAAGAATGATATAGTCAGCATCGAAGAATTCATTTTTATCTTCTTTGAAGATAACGCGATGCTTCTTGTCCTTGCCTCGGCCGGGTTTCTTCAGCAAGGACCTCAAGTTATCCTTGTCAGGATTATGTTGCTTGCGTTCGCCGTCCGTACCCATCATGCTTTTCATAGTGGCACTACTTTCGTTTTCGTTGGCATCTTCAATTTCATCCAGCTCATCGTACACAACGAAATAATTGCCGTCGCCCAGACACGCGTACGTACTGTATTTAGATACATCGAACTCACTGTTAATCTCATTACATTCGTCCTGCTGCAGGACTAGATTCTGGTTCGCATCGTAGTCGTCGACCACCTGTTTTTTATCATGCGTCCCAAAATCGCTGATTCCAGCTGCCTTCAGTTTTTCTTCCAAATGTCTAAGACGTCCAGTCGCAGCACGTTTATTAATTTCCTTGCTTAATATAGTTTTCGGTTCCCACGAATGTATATGCTCCTTGAGCTTGTTCAATTCATTTTTCGTCTCGATAATTTCCAAGCTCAAATCGCTAGGTGAATAGTCCGTATGTAAGATGATTCTACCAATATTGTCGAGTATGGACGGCACGGGAGCTGCCGACCATTCCTCCACAGGACTTCTTCGATGCGGGTCACTTTCACTATCCTCCAGATGGATGATACCTTGGTGGATTTCACAATCAGAAACGTTGGCCGGGGCGTCCGCGACGCGACTGCACCCTGGTGCCGTTGCGCAGATCACGACGCCGTCGCCGATCGATGGCGTTTTAGTCTCGCGCACACACGCGGCAATCCTGCCGTTTCCAGCGCTTACGTTGTCCATTCGGCACTCGGATTCCCCGTTTGTTCCGTTTTTGTCAATATGGCCACATGCGGAATGCTTAGGTATGAATGGGGATGATCTATTTATAGCGTTCAATCCATCTGAGTAAGAAACATTAATCCATCCGTTAGTTTAAGTTTACATTAACAATAATCAATGACGATTTATTTGTTTAATACATACCTAAAGCGTCAGTCTCGCCATTGCTTAAGCTAGAATTGCTAATTAAGTTTATCGCGGCGGTCATTGTTTCCACATTCTTTGGTACGTCATTATTCTCACGATATTCACTGTAGCGATCCGAAATCATTTCCTGCGATGTGCACCCGCACGTCACATCCTGTATATTCAGTTCGTCACGGTTTTGCTCCTCCACACAGCACTTACACTCCACTTTAACATCCCCTTGAAATTCACTGTCTTTATCATCGGTGTAAATATTTGAGGCACTTCGGAATTCTTCCGGTGCTTCCAATATGTGATCACCTAGGCTGATGATGGTTGGATTCGAATCGAAGCAATCGTTCGAACCGAAATTTACCATTTCTGCTGTAGGTTCTTGGCCTTTGGTTAGATTACCATCAGAATGGGATGACATATTGCATCTTCATCGTCAGCATCTGAAACTGAATATCAAATTCATTTAAATTTGGATTAATAATGGAGTCGTTTTATTATGACTCTAAGTTACCAACAAATGGTTTTTTTTTGCGTTACCAATCAAGGTGTTGTTTTCTACTATGTAATTGACTTATCAAAAGCTGACTCAATTTACTGAGCTGAAAGTTATAAAGTTGCGAATAATTATGCAAAAGGAATGTTGATATGTTGATTTGTACGAAAACTGCAACAACCCAATAATAGAACTACCGCTTGCCACATATAAATTTAAACTAAGAATTCCAGTATAGTTTGGTTTATAGAACTGACTGAAATGAATGGTAGTGCCTGGCACAGCCAGTGAACTTATAATCCAATCGAAGAAGAAAAGCAAATTGATAATTAATCTAAAGATAATATAAACTTGCAAACAATTGAGATAAAATATTTAACATTATAGAAATTATTGCATAAAGTATGCATGATTATGAATACCGAGAATAAATATGTAATGCTAATAATTCAGGTGAACAAGCACTCGTTCAAGAGAATCACCTAATCTTGCTGTAGGCGGCACTGAACCATATTGATCGTCAAATATTACATGGAACATTGTTTCATGGCGAATATTTCCTTAACAAGATAATGCTAAACAACTGTATATTTTAGTAATTAATAACACGGTTTTTGAAAGTCAAATATTTTTATTTTTATTTAATAAAAAAAATAATTTAAAGAAATTCTATGAACAAACTCGATTAAATATTTCAGATATTAAGATATTGTCATCATTGATTTTCTCATTTTTAATCACTCAGAAGCTGTTCATCGTTCCCTGCGAAATAGAAAAGGTTCCTTTGTCCTTGACCTATATATATATGACCCTGCTACTTTGTTCGCATCCTTGTCGACCCATTTCATATTGGGTGTGCTGAACAGAAGTACTGAACTTCTTTAATTTAAAGTTTTTCAATCTATCCCTGATGGATAATAAGAAATATTTATTATTTATGTGTAGATATTATTAGTTTAATAAGAATGATAATGATAATCAATTTATATTTCGTTGCTGTGAAGTCAGTTTTCAGTACATGTAAAATGTATTATGAAAATGCTTTTAAAAAAGCTTTTATTATTTACATTCTGTAGGTATTTTTAGAAAACATTCACCTGAATTAAATTCCTTATGAGAAAAGTCAAATTCGATTTTGTTGATGTATTGCCCAAACATATTAAAAGATTTTCTAATATATAACCTAAAGTGCTAAAATTACGCATCGACGCCAAATTATATAAACCGCCGTTTTTTACGTGCCTTTTAAAATGAGCGACAATAAGATACAGTGAAACCTCGTATAAAAAGACATAATTCGTTCCGGAATCTTACTCGTAATGCGAAACCCTCGTTAAACGAAATCATTTTTACTGTATGAATTAATATAAAATACGATAATGCGTTCCACGCCTCAAAAAATACTTAAAAAATGTTACGTGTAACATTTACTCAAAGAAAAATACATATAAATTGTTAAGGAGGGTGATTCAACTTCATCTTTTCTACCTAGAGACTAACCTAGAAACTAACCTAGAATGAGTTTTCTATTTTTAGAAAACAAAAAATCAAAATACAAATTAGTAACATACCTAATTCCTTTTTACTAAAAAATTGTATAGAGACATTTATTTTTGCCGATGGTCTAAAATTTGGTAAAAATGCGACATCGCATTATCATTAAATCAATTTGTAACGCGCAATTTCTTCTTAGTAGGATGATGCTTCTCAATGTAACCAAGCAACAGTTTCTCATGCTTTCAGCCCACGCCACTCGTTATGTAAAACATCGCTAATTAAACGGGTCATTTTGTTAAATACTATTTGCTCGTTATGCGAGGTGCTCGTTAAGCGAGAGTCGACTGTAATGGCCTAACACACACTTGTTTATTAATCCGACTCTGATTGATTATTGAAATTTGATGAATTAATGTTTTAAAAAGACGTGTAAATGTAAGATGTAAGATGTATTTTTAGAATTTGTCTTCAATTTTTACCGAGCGATATTCTAATCAATTTTATATACTACTTTGATACAGTTTGGTCATTTAAAAAAGAAGCGTCACCATCTTGAAAAAATAGTTGTGATCACTGCTATCTAAAAAGTTGAATGAAGCAATCGAAAACACAATAATTCACGACCCGTAGTTCACCAAGTTCTTGAAATATTTCCAAATAAATTGTTTTATACTTCATGCAATTTTGCTACAAACCCCATTGGTTGGAAAACACTAGGGTATCATGTAAATTATTATATGACAAAATAAATAGCGTAACTAAGGAAGTGCAACCCCAAAGATTGAAAAAGGGAGAGAGCTACAGAGATTAAACTAACTAAAGGCTGCTCAAATCTTAAATAAATTTCATCATTACCACAATGCCACAAATGACTGCTCAATTTTCAATTTACAGAATTCATTCTCTCAACACCCCTCCGCTCAGACATATTTTTATTTTAGTAACATAAATCTATCTTTTTTTTCAGGAGAAGCAGGCCTACGAATAAAATTGAATAAAAGAAAGCTTATAAGACAAAAAAAATATAAAATTATCAATTTCCTCAATGCCTCATAGCCTCGCCCAAATGGAAATAAATCGGATGCTTACTACTTAATATCTATTATAAATGAATTTTAAATATATATCATGCCGACATATATAACAATAATTTAAGGCCATGCATTGTCTCTGAGCATTAATTTTCTGGAAGAATGATTTCAGAAGACGTACTATTGTGATGTACATATAGCCCATCACTACTGCCTGCTCAACCCACTACACGTTTTATTTTTAGGTACATGTTGATATAAACAAAGAAGGAAAAATAATATTTACATAATTATATAGGAGTACCCAGAGCCAAATTTATAAACAAGTGCGTTTTTGTCCAAAAATTATTTGGTGTCAGATGGGAAAGTACAAACGTTAATTTAACATTTTGAAATATCATTCTAAAAATCGGTGCCCCGTATAATTTAGCGTCCGGAGCCATGCGAAAATCCGGCTCTGAGAGTACCTATATATATTTATGAACCTGGAAACTAGTGGATGTGTTAAATAAATTCACTATCTCAATCTCTATCAAGGACAATATCTAACATCTATATATAAACATAATAAAGTTGGTAGAATAGAAAATGATTTTAAATGAAGAATTTCCAAGTCTCGAATTTGAACGATTATCATGCACAATCAAATTATGTAAGTTAATTGATATAGGCACAGAGATTTCAAAAGTGGTGATCATTGCGAGACGAACTAGTGCATTGTACTCTGAAACCACATACTATATTTGATTACCTGATCTAAACTACGGGTATCGTAACGGAAGTAACGGATATGTAAGCATCCAAACGGAACATTTAAACGTGGTTAATGTAGAAAACACATTTAATAGAATATGGAGAAAACTAAAATATATACAGAGTAGTCTGAGATTTAAGCAATTAGCTAAAATGCATGAGTTTTAGCTGTTGTTACTGTAAATATTTAATGCTATTGCAATGCAATGCATCAGCAACCACTTTCTCTTTGAATTTTGTATATAATTCCTATTTTAATATAATAAAGTATTTGAGTAAAACATATTCACGACTAATAATGTTATGAGCAAGCATGAGCGAGACATCAATAATGCTTTGTGAATTATCTCGGTCATTTTATTTCAAATCATCCCAGCTATGAATTTCTAATGTATTGTACATTTCCTCTAATATTTGTCCAGATATAAATTAACAAACTTTTGAGCAATTGTGATGCTGATCAGTAAAATATTGTTCGGGTAACAATCATTTGTTTATTAAAACATTTACGAATATGTACAGATTATGTCATAAATTTGCCTATCTGAGATATAGTCTCAGACATCTCGTTAACAACTTTAAAGCAAAATTCGGCTAGAAACATTTTAATTTAAAAAAAAATCCTGTATAATTTAATTATTTAATTATATCGCATCGTTGCGAGAAAAGTGACAACTCAAAAATCTTTCATTTTTTCTGGAGAGTAAAGAAATTGTTTTTTGCTTCATGAACTTATACGACAAAATTCAAAATACTCGCAAAATAAAAATGGTTTGCAGTCAACTAATATTAACACGGTTTTGATGACTTTTGGAGTAACATTTATTGAGTCAATTGATAGGTATATCTGTAAAAAAAAAATTGTATTTGAAGTTTGGACACTTTTGTCGCAACAGTGAGACTTAATATAAAATAATCAATAATATTAATATTACAAAATAAATTCAAATAAACAATTGGCATTATTGTAAATAGTCAAAAAATAATTCTTATGCCTGCCACAAAAATTATTGTTGCCAAATCTAGAAATCTAGTACCTTCAATACAAAGTTCCATAAAATATGTGATTATGAATTTCATTAAGTATTCTTTTTTGGGTAGGATAGTGTTGATAGTTATTTAATTTAATTTAACATTAAATTTAAAAATCTATTTATTAATAATGGCTTTATTACTATTTTAATTTCATAATTAATTGATTTGTGTTGTCCTAAGTACTGCTCAATTATACAATTTGTTACATAGACTTTACCCAAATAAGCTGAAAAATAAATATGGACTTTACATATTCAATGTCTATACAAATCTACATGCTAAGACCAAATTAAACCATACAAACTATACGTGAAAGGTAGAAAACCATAGACGGGTTTGCGCGCCCCAAAAATGAAAGAAGGTGAGAGTTTACTATGAGGGAAAAATGAAGAATGTTACAAAATCAAGTCAAATAAGAAAAAATCAAAACATAAAAAATTTGTGGGTTGTACGGAAGATGGTAAAACACCTGTCAATTAGAGATAGGTTAAAATCTTAGAGAAAATTAAATAAGAGAAAGAACATTAAAAAACAGAGCAAGTCAAAATTAGTATACATACTATATGGAAAAAAGGAAAACACATAAGCGAGGTTAAGCACCCCTGAAACAAAAAAAGATGGATAGTTATTTAAAAAAAAATTAAATTGATACAAAATCAAGTTAAATAAGTGAAAAATCAAATAAAATCAAAAATAAAAAGGTGCTGGGGGTGGGAGCTGGTACAGGAGAAGGTTAAAAGGTTAAAAGATCTCCTGCAACGCTGGGAAACCAGCTA
>JARJDU010001178.1:0-15066 GCA_030264695.1 Lissagria laeviuscula
CTCGCGCCCCCCGAACGATGGCGAATGCTTAATTGGATTAAGGTTTGCACGAGTGCGCACTACTTGATGCTCAGGTGAAATAGAATACGGCATAGGCAGCGTTCGAATAATTTTATCCGCCGCCTCCACCTCTATATCTTTTATATTCGAATTTCTATTCTAGTGGGCTAGGTCTGTTCTATTCATTTTATTTAGAACTTGGTTCGATTGATTAGCTGGTGGTATACACTAAAAAGATGAATCGATTAATTTTGATTAATTTTTGTATTGTTATGGTGATCAATTAAATTCTTTAAAAAAAAAGAATAAAGATAGTATTGTAAATACTACCGCAGTCTTTAGCGCGATTAACGCAATTTTAGTTTGCTTAAGGTTGCTACTTTTATTGCAATTATTTTAATTTCAGAGTTGTCGACTTTCATGCAATTTAGAATTGTGTGTACTGCCAAATAACCATGGCCGAAGCGAGCATTCTATGCATGCGAAGAATGCGGGCGCCGCTGCAATAGAGCGTCGCGCCGCGCCAATCTGAGTAGCTTGGGATTGCTTAATGCTCAAATTAGATATTTTCTCTTTTGATTGAAACAACAAAAATGTTATTTGGCGGTGAATTGTATAAATAGGTAACACATTCGGCATCCTTTGTTGTTCATTTATGTGCGTTCCATATACTATTGAAGGTTACCTTGATTGACCCACAGCAAACGATAATTCCACTATTCAATAAAACCAGCTATGTAAAATTTTATCTTGCGTTAATTGCAATGTACCTCTAAAGGATGTATCGCATGCTTTCTGCATGCTTACATTGATTATGCGCCTTTGTCATATAGTGTTCATAATGACAATGAATTATTTATTAATTTATATCTATAACACTCCCAAATCCACACAGTAAATAGTGCACCTTGCAGCCAACTTGGCACACCTGAACATGGTGGTATTGGAAGCGGACTGCCCTCTCTTCACCCTCCACCCCCTTTAAACCGCCACTGCTGCGCAGCTTGGAACAGTTTTGCGCAATGCTCGACTCTCTAAGCCCTACAGCCGACATTCATATATATATACATAATAATATAAGGGCGCTTGGATGGATATTGCATGCGGGCGGGAATGACCCTTGCGCCTGCGCTGTAAATAACCTTCAAACTCTTGAAATGTCATGTTTTACACGAGCTTGGCTGTTTCCACTATCTCAATCTAAGGTATTGACTCATCGACACATATCTTACGTAAGAAAACGATTCAAACGTATGCATTAGTAAGCTAAGACACAATTTTCCCCGTTTTATTCATATGTTTCTATGAATTACGTTTAGGTGGTGTCTTAATGATATGTAAATGTGCAAAGCCTACTTAGTAGTGATCGCCGAGATCTTATCCGTAAGAATCGAACTTGTGCCTTTATCTGATTTCGTTTCGAAACTACAACAATTTTTACTTCAAAAAACTACAATTTTTATCAATTTCAGACCTTCACTTTTGCACTAATCACACGATAACGACAGCTAACAAGAATTTTTCACTTAAATAGAATTGAAATAAATTGCCTTTCTTATGTTTATTTCAACTTGATGCGGCTTTATACAGCGTAGCTGTAACTTTGCAAATTGAAATTACTTTTAACGCAAAATTCTGTATAGTCAAAAATCTCAAAAAATTTTAGATCTTTTATAGACCAACCATATTTTATAAATGTTTATATATTAAGTAATCTAATAAAAGTGTGAAAATTAACGCAGAGTGCAACTGATGGGGTAAAACTGGATGAAAGTATAAAAAGAGTTGATGTGGATAGAGGAATGAATATTCGCTGCGGGGTAGTATCGTCGCAAACGCTGCGGCATCGCGCTATAAATTATTGGCCAGGCTTTTGGGAGTAATAAAAGTGTTTAATTAACGTGCGGCATGCCAATAAGGCATAAAAAGAGCCGTGTGATCTTTAGTACTGTCATTAAACCGCATAAAAATGTGAACGTATGGATACACTCTCCATGCATATAATCAGAGTAATGAAACCCCTTTCTAATAATTAAACGTCCGCATGTATAAACAATGACTGATTAAATCTTCCCTACAGTATTATATAAAAAGCAAGAAAGCACTAACTAATTTCTCTCTAACCCGGAATTTAATTATAAAAAAGAATATTTTCTTCTTCATGAGTTTCTACAAGAAATTAGTTTTGAGATTGAGACTGATACTGAATACTCAATTAACAAAAATCTTTCTGAGAATGCTTCAATAGCAAAAAAATATATATATAAACGCTGCAAAATCAAACTAGGTTCTTCTTAACTGCGGCCACAGCAGCGAAATCCGGCTGAATTAAAACATAATTATGAATGGGCGTTTAATTGCCATAGCATCTGAAGCCGAGCATTAAAGCAAAAGAAGTAATTATAACGAATTCAATTCGAAATTAAGCCGAATTAAGGACTTCGAGTCTGTCGGCAATACTACTCATGCTCTCCTTTCCCTATTTTACTAATACTATAGCTATAGGACACACAGTCAACTATCACAATCAAGTAATAAATTACTCTCTCTCTCTTCCTCTCCCTGAAAATTCTATGCATCCCCAGCCACAATTCCCCAAACCGCCGCTCATCGCATCCCAGCTCATGTCTACTCATCTCAATTCTTACTGCCTGGTGGTTTTACCATCGGTGAACGTTTTAAATTTCAATTAATTTAATTCAATTCGCTTCAATTTAAAAACGCGCGCGACTCGTTTTAAACCGAACGAACGACAAACTTTTCTTCTTTTCCCCAAACGAAAGCGGAAGAGAAGGAACGCACTTAAACGGTAAATTATTCAAATTAACGAACGAATTGTTCAGCAGCATGTAAGAGGAATGAGGTTAGATGATATAGAGGCTCTTGCTGAAGAAAAATCTTGCAAAGCAATGCAAATTTGGTTGTCTAAAGGTAGTGTTAGAACACTTAGTATACCTATACCCATAAGATTTGAGTGTGGATAGATAGATACTCACTCATAGATCCAAAACTAAATATACAACGAGTACATGTTAATTAAAACGGTTAACCCGCGCATTAATTACAAGTTATTTAAGTTTAATGTATGCATATTGATGATTAAGGTTGATTAGGGTGTGCGCACCAGGGATGCCTAGAGACGCGACTAAAAGGGGTTACCACTCGCCGCAACTCTTCTGCTAAATCTATCCTCTATAGAGCTGCAAAGGTTTAGTTAAACTGAGTACCAAGAGAATCAAATCACACGTAATGTTTAAACAATTTGTTACAATTACTGTATTAGATGCTGCTTCCACTAATATTAATAATAAGCGAGGGATATGAATAACAAATAGCTTGATACGCCTGTTGTTGATAACATGCTTATCGAAACAGGCTGTATATAGGATGGGATGCATCGCAACGAGCGCGGCTTCGCCTTCTTCCGGTTTCCCATCGGAATTGTAAATTCCTTTCGCCGCAAACTTATTCGTGCATACACCGCCGATAAATTTCGGTATCGACATACATTTCGCTTAGACACGTGCGTGTGTAGATATACTTTGTGCATATTAGAGGGTGTATGTATGCGAGGTAGAGATAGAGACAAAGCAGATCGACTGGGAAGCGCTACTGGAGATGGAGATGAGAAGCTTTCTCCATATTATTAGCCGAAGCACTCGCAATCAGTAATATAACGGAATGCATCAATAGTAATGTCGATATCGGCACGTAGTTTGAATTAGAATTGAAATAGAAAGAGAAAGCTATATATATATATACAGCGTCTTATTCCAAACTCCGCAAATTACATTTTATCGCAGTTATTTTTATTTGGAATAATTTGCTTTCAATTCGTTTGGTGAAAGGCAAAAATTATAGCTACAACTCGAGAAAATGAGATAAGAACTAGATGGAGCAGCTACAGCTACAGTGATACCACTACAACTCGGTTTTCATTACCGGGCATTTAAGAAAGTTATGTATAAGTAATTTAAAACGCTGGTAGATAGCTACTCCATGCATACCGAACAGGAAACTGCTTTTTTCTCAGTGCTCCCATTGACATCGTCTTCCGGAAGCACCGCCGGCAAGCGCCCGCTATTGAAATAATTACCCAACTTGTGGAACTTTTACTTATAAATATATGAATATTATAGTCGGCCGTACAAACGCCTCCTACTTACTCCTAGTAGCAGAGAATGAACAAACATCAATACTTCCATGTATTCGCAGGATTATGCCTTACATTGTTAGAGTTATAAACTATATGATGTGTATACACATATATGCATGCTGCTACACCTGCTTGCTGAAAAATTGCTTGTATAGCAAGTCAGCGAGAAACTTGATACGATAATTAAGCGCAGATTAGTTGCGAGAACGAACCGCAAAGTGTGTAGACGTCGACTGGATGTGCGCTTTTTGCTTTATTATTTGCTGGTTGGCGCATTGTGTGACGCACGACAAGAGAGCTGAAGGATGGAGGATTCTTCCGCATTCGCAGCTAGGCTTTCATCAACAAGCAGAGTTTCCTACACTTACTATACTGTCTTTCTTGCTACTTTCCTGCTTTCGTGTGGCGGTTACTGTGGCAGAAATCCTGCTTGCAGATGTGTACCAATACCATGCTGTGCTGTGTTGGTAAGCACGAGAGAGAGTTAATTAACTGCATGATGTATTCATTAAGTTTTCGGAGAATGTATTAAGTCCCGAAAACCGACAATATGAACTTCTATTGTAGTTCCTTTCACGAATAGAATTTTAATAAAATCGTGATGAAATCCTATTAATAAAAAAAAAACGACGGCTGCAATCGGCAATAATTGTTGTTATTAGGTTCTTTCGAATACGCTCAAATTGAAAGCTCTAGAACGCAAATTACTAAAAATCCGCTGTTCGAATACATTGAATAAACGATTCTATTAGTAGTCTTGAAATCGTTCAGAGAGTACTCAGACCGGTGGTAAAACATCAGTCCGACGAACGCGGCCTCGGCAAGTTCCGTGTTTTCTATATGATAATAAAATAATATCATGGCCTCCTTGGCCTACTACTGCGGGAGTATTAATTAGTTTTGAACATTTCAATTTGCGATAAAGTAGGCTGTAGTAGGCTGACAAAGTTTTTCCCAACTCGCTTGAACTGTCAGTTCTGTAATCGTTGCGCATGCGTCGTTTGATTATTGTTTTCCAACATGACATGCGTCTAGTTTTAGAACTAACAATACAAAAAAGCCGCTTTTCCAACACACCGAATGAACGATTTTATTACTGGTTGTGAACCGTTCAAACAGTTCTCGTTTTAGAGATAGTACCAACAATCCGACGCATGCGCATTTGTCATGTTCTGTGTTTTCAACTTGACCACAGAATGCATCATAGCCTCCTTAACCTAAACAGTCAGTTAAGTATTGCAATGTTTCAGAGTCACAGCTGTTTTGATGTTTTAAGAATATGATTTTTGGTTTGCAATGTTTTCCAACGCACAGTCACAGAATTAGCAGTACCCGAACGATTCTAGGTTACGCATGCGCAATTAACAGTCCATGAACTAGTAGCGGACAGTAAAAGAACTGGCAGTTCGAGCGTGTTGGAAATAACCTAATATGTCCTAGTTGTCACAAATTCCTTATTTAGAAAATCAATACCAATTTAAAAGCTTTTCTCACCTTAAAATTGTAATATTCAATATTACCTTGAAAATATATTTCATTTCATAGATTCATACAAAAAGAATAAGAATAAGAATGAAAAGATTTATAGCGTTCGAAAGGAAATTGCCAGGAAGAGGAAATTTAAATGGAGGCATAAGTTACCGCCACACTGCATCCCTTTTTTGCACTTGATAAATTAGGGCTTTATGCGATTTTTTTTTGCGATGTACGCGCTTCTATAGCAGAGCAGACAAAATGGAAGAAGGCCGGCCAGTATCCCTTTTTAAAACATACCTCGAGCATAAACACGTGAAGTAAATCACGACGGCCTGGAAAGTCCTGCGATTGTACTTTAATCCGCCCCCATTCTCGCACTTCCACGATAGATATTAAGTTGCATATTACACTCACTTCTCACTTCTGTATTATGTGAATAGTATTTCCAACCATCAGCAACAATCCGCTGGCAATCAACGTTTACGCATTTGATTCGCTTTGGCTTAACTGGTGCGGCCCGGCGGTGCCGCTGTGTAACCGAGCGTTACGCGGAGATAAAGGTTATATTAACTAAATCGCACATTTTACACACCGATCCAGCTTTATATGTTATAAACAATAAAGATATTAGATAGTGAATTCGATATTTATGGTTGGTTAACGATATTAATTGCTTTTGAGCAATCTATTTGTAATAATATCACGAGAAACAAATGCGTTGTTCACCTCGGCACTTGCTTTTACTGACAGTCATCGCCGGTTTTCCTGCATGCGCACTACGCACATTTTGTAGATCATTGCAATAGTGCAATATAACATAATCAAACAATTTTGTTTCAAGCGTAATAAATAAAATAAAAATAGACGTAATAAAATTTAAATATAATCATAAACCAATAAAGTTAAATTAAAATGTGTAGATGTATCGTAAATTAAAAAAAAATATATTTATGCCAAGATCATCTACAATATTTTTGCGGTGTATATTGTGTTGCCTATAATACACGGAATAGTAATGCTAGTTCAAAGACGATAGAATCTTGTACAAAAGATATAGCTAATCTAATAGAACCATTTGTCTCATTTAATAGACTGCTGAACGAACAAGGAGAATATCCAAACACGCATCATGCTCAGTTACCACCGCCGCGCCATACCAGTCGCTGCCGTCGCCATATCTGCACAGCTTATCCCTATAGATTACCGAAACCTGCACGTGCCGTACATCCCCCGATAAGATTCAAAATTCGCTGTTCAGTTCAAAGAAGCAACGCATAAACAACATGTGAAGATGTATGTTGTCTTGCGAGGTAAGTGATTTACAAGCTGTTTAATACTCATGCCATTTTCCACATATGCAGGCAGAGGAACAGAGCTCAAGAATAAGAAGCGGACGAGATGTCAAAGGCGCTTGCTGGGGTCGTGTTCCATATATCGAGAAGGATTTGATCCTATGCGGAGATATGGTCCTGGCTTATGTGCAATTTTTCCTTTATTGGCTTCCTTTGTGTTATGTGTTTCGCAATACAAGTTTACGAGGACGGCGAGTATATTGAAAAGGACCTTTCGGAGCTTTCGCTTGAAGAGATTTTAAGAATTCAAAATGGCGGACGCAAGCATTTACATTGATGAATATAAATAGTCTTATTAATTAATTCGTCGTGGTACTCTGCTTTATTTTTCTGTTAATTTTGAATTATTTTAGAGAATGTTTACATTCGTGGAAATCCGATGGTGACATCGGCAGCGGGACAACGAAACAGAAGAGTGATTGGAAGGACAACCAACATATCCAGGAGCGTGCGCTCAAGCACTCTAATTGATATATAGCTCTGTGGGGAGTAAGTCACGGTTTGATGTAAATATCCCGCCGCCACACATTCCCGCACGTAGGAAGCGCGAGCGGCGTGATGCCTCACACGTGCATATCCATCTTGACTCTGGATGAGCTCTCTTCTGGCTCGTGCTCATGCTCATGCAGTAGCAGATGGAGTTGTGTCCGATAGACCTCTGCGATTCACCGCATTCTATAGTAGACGTTATTTCACCTTAAAGTATTGATCTGATGCTGCTATGGGATAGCTATCAAATGTCAGATAAATGAAAATCTAAACAAGTTCTTTTGTTGTTCTTCTTCAACTTATTTTAAGGTATCAGCTCTCTCCCTCTGTGTTAAACTTTGATAACTAGCATAATTGAAAATCAAGTTGCTGCTTGTTTGCGAGATTTTTCGTGATACAAGTTTGAATGAAGATAAATTGCACATGAGGCCAAGATTCTATTGAAAGTATGTACACAGGAGTCGAGTCAAGTTCGTGGCCTCTTAATCATTTTATTCGCTGCGACTCCCACTTTTCCTAACTTTTCAACTTTTTGATTAGTTTTGATCTAACAACGTTATTGCAAGGCAACCAATAATACACTTACTTTTTGTACGTCGGTATCTAGTTCATTTTCAAAAATTGATAAACGTGCTATAGAAACGTTTTTCTTTCATTTTTAAATTCAGCAAATAGTTCGCACATTCAAAGATTCACGCCAGTCGATTATTACCTATAGCAAACAAGATTAATGCGCTTTTCAGACGTTTTACATATCCGAATGTGTACACTAGGCGGGTGGCGGTAATGGAGGCGACGCAATCAATCATAAACTCTGGGATTTCGGTGTGATTTGCGAGCGAGAATGCAACGCATAACTAACACATGCGAGCCTTCCAAGAGCGATAACTCAACGACTAGTGTCGTCCGATAGGTCGGTCGACTGCCGCCTCTGTATTCACTGCTACAGCCGCCCACCCGTTGCTAAAAACTTCTTTTATGCGCGTTGCAAAATTTATTCATCGAATGCTGTGCATCGTTTTTCAATTACAAATATGAACATGTGCAATATGATCATTTCCTTTTGCCATTTCACAAGAAAAATACGATTCCATTAAAACCATTCAGTTATAATCAATTGCAAATCTAAACTGGAAGGCTGTGAACGAATTAAACCTAAAATCGTCGTTTGCTATCCTGGCGTTGTGCTTCTTGCTGCACTAAGTTTCAACTTCCGGGAGAAAGGGTGAGAAGGCGGACCGTCAGTTTCCGACCGACCCGCAAAACGGAGTTATAGTTTGCGGGACTACGGAGACGAAGAGGATCAGAGGAAGGATTCCTCCTTCGCTCCTAATTAGCTAAATTTATCTATCTAACGAATTTTCTTCTCGAAGGGGTTGGTTCTCGTGGGTTGTTTCAAGGTTCAAACAACATAACGCAGTATCAAGATTGTCTAAGACGGGAAGGACGGCAGGACGACGGGAAATTAAATTGAATTAATTTCACAATTTCCTTGATAAATAGTCTAATTGCTTGGTGCTTGAGTTGACTTACAATGTGTATACATCCAATTAAAAACCGTAAAGTAATTAATTGATGAAATAATAATTATTAGCAAGTGTGTAAAATCTAGGTTAGACATCCAAAATTAACAATTAGCCCAGAAAGAGATCACAAAATGTCCCGGGTTAGGTCACGCGCGTAGGCCAAAAAGAAAATCTAATAAAACCCAATATCAAAGCTGGTTGGGATTAGGTTTTCTACCCTTTTGTCTGTTTACTCTTTCTTCGTGCAGATGAAAGACAACAACAAAGCGCAAAAAGACGAGTGTAATCGATTAGAAAAATCTGTCCTCTTGGCGGCGCTTGTATTTTGTTTTGAAATTCGTAATTTCGTCAATCATTCGGAATGGCATTACAAGAAGAGAAGTGGTGTGTTTTTGTTGGGACACCATTCCCAGCATCGCATTGCATCGCGTCGCGTCCCACATGCGAGACGTTTATAGACGAACGACAGACGGGATCCTTGCGCGAACAAAGAGAGATAAATCCTCGCGAGCGACACAGATTACAGGATCAGCGGCAGGGAGTAGG
The DNA here is from genome assembly GCA_030264695.1 of Lissagria laeviuscula. Classification (NCBI taxonomy): domain Eukaryota; kingdom Metazoa; phylum Arthropoda; class Insecta; order Coleoptera; family Staphylinidae; genus Lissagria; species Lissagria laeviuscula. Next base: position 9,546 of record JARJDU010001178.1, read on the forward strand.
GACGGTGGCCTACTACCACCACTCACTTTTCCATCTCTCTCTCTCTCTCTCACTCTTGGCGGCTCCTGTAAGATTAATGATGCTCGGCCTCGGGGACATCTTGACATTGCCGTGTGTCACGTTAGAACAAACGCCAAGCCGGCACATCGTGCATTATCCGATACTACTTTAACTTCCAATAATACAAATAAAAAAAATATAGAATACATAGAAAATGATATAAGAGATTTAAAAATAGCCCTTTTTGAATTAAAGCATTCTCAGATGAAATTTGGGTAAATGACTGCAACCTGTTAGAGAAAAGTCGTAAAACTTGCCGAGGCAATCGGAATAATAATGTTCTCGTAGGAGTTAATTACGTGTAAGGTTCAGAATGCAGAAGCTAGGATTTTACTTCGTTTTTTTTTGGAGTGGGATAAAGATATAAAGTTTTTTCATGTTGGTGGGCAACTTGCTCGTTCGCTACAGATAGCTGCCTACATATCTCTGGGTGTTTAAGTGAGTTTTATTGCTTGCCCTTTACTTCTGCTTCGTGCTTTATGCGCAATTTCGGAGGCATCAACGCTTAAAATTGCGATAAACTTGACATTAAAATCATTTTCGCGGTTTAAATTTCTAATTTTGCTCATCTATATTTTATATAAAAATAATTATATGAATATATATTTAAAACAAAAAGAACACAAAAAAGAACAAAAAAATCAAAAATTTGAGAAATCCAGAGATTTTAGGTCTAGGCGCACTAGACTCGCGCTTAGGGCCCCAAGTTTGAAGATTCGGCGCATATCAATCACACATGATATTTATAACATTTTTTTCCAAATCGCGTGACTTATATTTGACTGACTAATTTCGCATTTTAGGAAACTATATAAGCGTCTAGGACCCCGATTGTACCAAACGCGTGTCTGCTGAAACCGGCCATTAAATGTATGGTTAATCGGAAAAAATTATGACTTTGGTAATTTTTCATTTTATGACAAAATGTTCACAAAAATATATACAAATTATGTCAAAAATGTTTATGTTGCCATAAATTCAAAGAATTATCAACTATTTGAACGCAAAATTAATTTTATTTTAACTTGGGACATTAAAAGACGAACGCAGAAGACCTGGGTTCAAGCTCAGCGACCAGCAAATAAGATCTCACACTCTTCACGCATTCCGCAATTGTCGGACAATGAGCTTGCAACCTATCCTTGTAATACGCAAAAACTGCAATAAAAACCAACGAGACAACGGTCAGTCTAGGTGAAAATTGATAGGCCTAGAATCTACTCAGGGCTGTTGCGCCATCGATTATGGCACCCATCCCAATGCAAATACCAACACTCAAATATTTAATTTCAAATCAAAAATCAATAGATTATAATATTGACATTAAAACTTCATTAAATTTTGCATATGACCCTGTAGAAAAAAATGAACAAAACTTTGAATGATATATGAGTACGAAGAGTAGGAACCAAGACAAACCGATCATTTATTTTATCGCTTTAAATACAGATTTGGGAGCGCACACACAGAGTTTCCTTATGTTATGCTATGCTAAGAAAGCATCGAAGCGAAGCGTATGGGCCAAGCATTTGACTCAACTCGGAAAGAAAGCTCTGACGTAGCAGTAGAAAGTAGCAAGATCAGGGGTGGAAGTAAACTGCCACAATATTTCATATTCTCTCCATTCCACGGATCATCTGCGTAATAAAGAAAGTTTATCTGTGCGAATGCGCTCCTGCCGGCGCTGCGTGCATAATTTTTTTAAATTCGCTCCATAAATCTCGAAACGACGACAATGCCGCGCCATCCGTCTACTGCTTCCACCCAGCCCTGATGCCTATTTCCTTAGAAAGCACGCGAGTTAGCAGTCTTCATCTCGTGCGGGCATTTTTCATCGATATAAAGCTATAGAATATCGTAATATCTGTGTCGGTGAAATATCTTCGATTTCTAAAACGGAAGCAGTATTTTTTTATTTTCTCTATTATAGTTATATTGCTTTGGTTGATTAAAAAAATTAAATTTCATTTGACTAGATTTTAAGTAAAAAGATGAAGAAATAAAGTGAAGAAAAATGTTATATAAGGCAAGTAGACAAACGAAATCTTGAAGGCATTGAGTGCAGGAGGAGAGACTTCACCCCTGTCAAATTTCGGTGCTCATGTCGTAGCAGAAGATTCGGCTTTGGGAGCTCAGGACGCAACGAGACACGAAGCCCGCTGTCATTTCGTTTATTTCCGCAATCGCAGCTGCAAAAACGTCGGAATCGTTCTTCCATCTTTATTTCACGTATCTTAACTGAAAGATACATATTCGTTGAATTATTTTAAATGTGGACTAAACTCTCGAGGTGCGATTTTTTTTAGGAATAAGAAATTAGGTAAACACTTACGCATTTTATATGTGTAGATCAGCATTTGCAATTCCTCGAAACATTTTTTTAGTCAATATATATTGTTTTCACCGGCTTGGCAGTAGCATTATCAAAGTTTGAAATATAAAATAATTTTTCGCCAAAAAAAAGTCGACTTCAAATGACCATATTGAATATCCAAAAAAGGGACATGCTACATGATAGAGAATTTATGTTTACGTGTTAAAAGCTAAGAATGAGTAAAATCGGTTAAATAGATCCCGAGATTTTTTGGCAACCATTTAAAAAAAACGCATTTAAGAAGCATGTAAAGTGTGTTTATTTTGATTTAATATTTATATTATAATTAAACCCAATCAGATAACAATTCCTTACAAAGTAATAAATGTCTTTGAGTCTACATCACATTTTTGTTGCAATTATGACTGTTGTTGTTATAGCTGGCCCGTTAAAGGTGCTTTAATTGCCCAACACGGCGATTATAATGCGTAACGTCGTTCTCGATTAATTGCGACGTAAGTTTAATAAGTCACGCGGCAGCAAGGCAACTCAAGCTGCAGAAGTTGTAAAGTTAAGGGTACCAAGAACGAAGCAAAGGAGATACCCGCTTCAGATTGAAGTAAGCCAACAAGCAAGAGAAAGAAACACAGAAAAGGGGATACATAAGGGATGATGGCGTAAAGCACCTGTCATTTCGTATTCGCAGAGCCGTTAGCTTGCCGTCGTCTTAAAACTCACTCAATTAAAAAGCTATTTAGGATTATTTCAAGTGCTTTTTGTGTTTCTGCGCTTCCAGAGCGCACTTGCATCTTCAGAATAAGTGTTTAAAGTACATAAGAAGAAAGACTTCTTAATGGGTTAGGAAAATGACAGCCTCCTTTTCTACCAATTTCCCTTCTTAAGCAAAAGAGCAAAAACGACAGTTTACCCTTTTTCTTTGGCATTAAGTAAACTCTATGCTAACAGTATATTTACATTCTATTGTGGCATAATTTTTGCATAATAAATTACTTAAATAGTTGTCGTCACTTAAGTTAACTTTGGTAAAAGTTAAAACTCTGTGTAAAGATGTTCGAAATTGTTTTATGTGCGGGAGCAAAGTTAGAAGAGTGTATACGACGCGGCGGAGACAGCAGTGTACGCTTATGTAAAATTCATAAGTTAATCAGTCACAACGCGGAAGATTATTATCAGGGGCGGCTGCGTCGCGAGCGGTTAATCGGCAACTGCATCGCTTTGACACACCCGCGCAAAGCTAGCTGCGCCGCCTCTCGACACTACCAACAACCTCTCTGAATTGACTGCGGCGGCTGCGTTCTAACGCTAAATATCACGTAAATCTAATTTGCAAACAGTAACGCAATAATTCATCCAAGTTTTCGACTAAGTTAACTCTCTCGAGTGTCGCAAGTTAAGCTTTCATTCGGTATTTAAAGAAAGCTTTAATTTCAAAATGATGAGAAAATGGAGTAAAAAATGTTAATATTAATTTTCCCAACTTTCCAGTTAATAAAATTCCGTATCGATCATTCATCATGTTCGTTCTTCATCCAGTTGTCATTTATCGAGTCGCTGCTGGTTGTCTCCAAGGACGAATTAAATCGCAATCGACCGCGAATGCAAAAGAAAATAAAAACGAATATAGCAAAAGATCTTAGGGAAATACATCAACATTTTCCACTCGTTTTCATTGAATGAAAAACAAAATACAATCGGATATAAGTATGTACCTATAGATACAAAATATAAAAACGTTCGGCAAATGTATACAAAAAAGATATAGAAAATCAAATTGAAAGCGAACCGGCAACGGTTTTCCAATTAAACGCGCATTCGATATTCATTTCACTCTTCGCCACCTCTTCAATCCTCCCCCATTTCCTCATTTCCTTGTTTTCCGCACGTCGCACGTTCGTTTGTTTATTTACCTTCCTACTATCCGCGTTTGCTTTTATGAATACCTGAAACCCAACATACACCACACCACACAAGCTGTGTATTGGGTTGCCTATAGAGGTTTCATTGTGCAACGACGATAGCGGTTAGACCGTTAGAACGTTATTTAGTCCTTATTGCCCGCCTCGAATGCCAGTTATACCACGTACACGTACGTACATTCAGGTAGAAAATTGCAGTGTTAAGTTAACTTAGTTGCAGTCTTAATATTTCAGATATACAGTGTGTTTCTCTATACCTAAAAAAAAAATTATAAAATTCGAATAAGTCAATAATTTCTAATAAATCTGTCTAGATTCATTTAGTCGAGAAGTAGAAAAATTTTTAGTTTAATTTCAACATCCTGTATATTAGATTATAGGTTAAACACCCAGGGGCGTCTTCGCCACATAATCTTGTTTTCGGTTAGTTAGCTACCAAGGGTGTCAGTGGCAGATTCCACCGACCACACAATGAACATAAATGTGTCTTCCACCCCTGGATAAGACACCCCCTACCCATACACTAACATAAGACTTAACCTATAGTTGTATGATGATGTCATTGTTTCGAACATTACAAGAGTACAACACAGTCTAGTGGGATTGCAGAACGAGGACATATTATTAGTAGGAGAAAGCTGAGGAGGGGTAGGAATTGAGGACAGTGGCCCAGGAGCTTGACAAGCTTAAAGATGTCATAATAACCACGTTGGGGGAACGCAATACAACATAAACGGATTTATCTTTTTCTTCTCTTAATTTTTCTTCTAGAAACTTCTGCTCCTGAAAGAAATTGAAGAGAGAAGGATGTTTTACGTGTAGAAATATTAATCTTCATAAGTTTATAAAACATCCAATGTCAGCAGTAAACACGTCCTGTCAAAAACGACCATTATCCTTTTGTTGATTTAGAACATAATCTCACAGAAAAATACAATTAATATCATCAATGTGAGTAACTAAAACATCGACATAAAAATCTAAGATTATGAAGAAAATTATGAATCGATTCAACTGATCCTATAATAATTCTCTACTCCTTGACATTCCAAAACCAGAATCCTTCCCGAATTTCATATTTGCGGCCAGTTCTCCGGTGATAAACGAGCTTCTAATAGATCTCCGCGTACAATTAAATTACGATCCAAGCAACCAACATAACTCGAGAATTGGAGTAGCCGGGAAGGACCGCGGCTGGCTAGTCGAGCAC
>JARJDU010001213.1:0-11557 GCA_030264695.1 Lissagria laeviuscula
CTGGAAGTCTCAAATAAAATTTTTAAACGATTTCTGAAACTGCAATATACATCCTCTTACTCCTTTTTATAACATATTTGTGTAAGACGACATTCTAGTCTTTCACCACCATAAAATAAAAGTAGTGATCAAATTTAAGGTGTACTAATGAAGTGTTTTATCTTGCAGAGTTGCATATTTTGCCAAGATTTATTAATATACTTTTCAATAACCAAGCATACTCTTCCTATAAATACTACATTCAAGCTGAAGAGCTGTAAAAGTTGGTGGGTCTTCTTAGTCTTCTAAATAATGAAAGTCTATAGCTTTTCTTCTTCTTCCTCCTTCTTCTATGTAGAATCAGGTTTTGTTCTTCTACTGCAGTCTCTTGAGATTTGGATGTCTACGACTTCATCCACCACTTTGGTGATCTGCCGGTTGTTTTGGTGATGTTTGATCGGTTTTGTTTTGCTCACTTTGCTATGCGATCGAACTACGACGGGTGTTTTCACATCTTTTCATATAGGGAAGTTTCTAATTTGAATCTATAGATACAGTTTGAAATTTATTGAAATTAAATTTATTGCAATATGTTTATATTTAAATTAAACATTCAAGTTAATGGCATAAAACAACAAAATCCAATTAAGAAAAAAAATATATTATTAAATCCTCACAATCAAAAGGTTCTCGAACATCTGAGTTTGATCTTATCTTCGTCAAAAAATTAGGAAAATTTAGCCCATATATTTTTTAATAAAGAAGCTCGTTGAAATAGAATTGGCATGTACACTGAATTACATTATTACAAAAGGTAACTTCCAAGCTAAGAAATGTTGCTAATGTGGTACACCTACCGTGGACCAATTTCGCCCTATTGCAGCTCACCAGCACATTACTGGCAGTACTGACACTCACAACTTCAAGCTCTGCTCTTAAATATGCACTGTAAGGACTTAAGATTTGTTACATTTTTGTCTACTTATTTGATCATATCTTCAAAAATAAAATTAATTTTTTGAACATTATTCTATAAATCAAAATTTAACAAAAATTCATTGATTTCTTCTTTCTCAGTTATATAACATATATCGAAAGTAATTTTCTTTATACTATCTAATTCCGATTCACATCACATGCAAATATCTAATAAAACTGTTCGAATAAGCATTCAATTTTCAAGTTGAACGTTCTTCGCGAGGGAAATAAAGTGCAAGCGAGTTTCTTCGTTCACCTTTCGCAATAATATGGATTAACTGCCACTTTGTAACTACTTTAGCTTAGCAAAACTTGAACGCGTCGGTGCTACATTGTCTGCACCTTGCCTGCTTGTTGTTGGAAAGCAGCCGTCAGCAATTGCGGCCGCGTGCTGAATATAGAAGAAAGCTGCAGAAAATGCGGAAAACGTGCACCAGCACCTGCCGCTCGATCTTAAATAGACGCAGATTATGCCAATGTAGAGGAAACTATAAAATCCATTACTTGGAAACGATTATTTTTCAAATTTTATTTTTAGTACTTACTTTTTTTTATTGTATCTTCTTATGACATAATTGAAATTTAAAGCCAGTGAATTATGAGTCATTAGATAAGAATTTTTAAATATTAAAACAATAACGCTAGTATTATGTATGTGTATGTGTCATAGCACTTGGTATTATATTCATAGTTTCTTTGATTTGCAGGATGCTGGGAGGTGTAGCCGGGAGGCATATGTCTAACCGGCGGCGGGGCTCTTCGCCGGCGGTGCGCGCTTCCGACGAGATGCCGCCGATGCGATACGCTCGCCGCCGGCGTGCTGTTACCACATCGGACCATAAATCTTGTGCTCTTATTCAGACGCGACTCAAGCTCGGCGATATTATGTAAGTATCTACTCAAATCCACTCAACTCAACTCAACAACTCCACAACTAAATTCTGATTCCACTTTATTATAAAAAAAAAGAAGATATTCAAGCATAATTTGGCTACTTTGCAGTTTCATTTCGTTAAATTAGAGAAATATAAATTGCTTTTTGCTTAAAAGTTGTGAAAAGAATTTAGAAAGTAAGCAAATTAAAATCTCTCAGAATTTGACGCAAATGCCCCCTATCGGTAGGAATCCATCTTGCATAATGCAACGCACAAAGGTCATGGAAAGTCCTACTGTGATCTAATCGATTTTCCTCTGCTTGGAGCAGCTGACGATAGGGGTAGCAGCGTGTAGCAAGAGAAAGTGAAAAGCTGCGTGCAACGTGTCTGAAAGTTGAATCACAAAAGTGAAAGCCCGTCCGGACAGAAAACAAGCAAAAAAGAATATTTGCAGGAATAATCAAATAAAAACTTTAAAATTATTAATAATTCATGACAAAAAGTTTCGTTTCAATTTCGATTTTACTTGAAATTCGTAAATAGGTCACAGGATTGAAACACTAACGACCTTTAGTTGCTATTGTTTTCTAGAGATGGCCCTGATTGCATACTAAAAAAAAAAAAGTACATGTAATTGCATAATTTCAGAAGTTCTGAAAATAATTTTGATCAAATGAGAAATAAATTATACACAGGAATGCAAAATTTTTATTCTTTGCCAAAGCACAGTTTAAATCGCGTGGGTTCTTGGTATTGGCAGAGTGCGGGAATGCCGTTGGCCACGTGAGCGCCTTGCATGAATGAAGGACTTGCGCGGCGGGCGCGGGCCAGGACGAACGAAATCCGGGCATTTGGGCATCGCAGGGGGATAGGAGCGACGCGACGGCGACGCAAGTTCCACACACCGACACCAATCCTCTCACGTACACATAGTTTTCGAGAATGTACGTATAGGTATATACATTTTGCCACCCTTTCGCATGCATCGGGGGCGCCCGACCGCCCCCGCCGACTAGAGCCGAGCAGCAGCGAAGAGCGTACGCTTGCGAGCCCGAGGTGTACGGGTGCGGACCGAGGCACACAGTGACGCTGTCCCGAAAAGTAGTAGAAAATAAACGCGAAAATGAAGTGTCGTGCACGGTAAGGCGAATTTCTCGGACGGTTCGGGTGTGCGCTGAATTCCTTCTCGATGTGCTCGCGCTGTGTGTCCGCCAGCTACATAGGATGTCGTCGGGACGAGCCAGCGATTGCTTGGAACACGCATCTGCACCCTAACTCGAGTTAGACACAAAATGGAGGCATGCTGCTGTAAGCCCACTCTGACAAAACAGGTTAGTTGATGATGGTGATGACGACGACGACGATGGTGGCGAATGCCACCGTCACCGCCTGCATTGCAATGCCGCCAGGGTGTCGCACACCCGCACGCAGCGCGTCGATACCACTGCAGATGGGGCGACACCCGGCCTCCGGCCTCTCCGACTTCCCAAATTCCTACGTAGCACATTGATCCTCATGACCCACATCCACTATCAGTACAACTCTTGCGATTACAAATCATCGTTTGTCCAAAAAGTCCTGTTTGATTGAAGACTATTCGTTGAGGAGGTAGCAATGACCTTTTCATCCAGCGGACGTCTCCGGTAATCAATCGATTCCGAATGACTTATCCAGACTGCTCATAATCAATACGACCACATGATTAATTAAGCATTGGGCGAGCAACAGTGAGCCAAAAATATCAGCATTTTATAAATACAGGGTGTTCTGCGTATTCTGACGCTCGTTAAAAGTCGTCTCTTCCTTGCACAAATCGCAAATTGCACGCTCGGTGTTGCTAGCGCAGGGTTGACACACTTAACGGTGCAACATGTCACTCTATGTTAGTAGTCCAATTAGCTATAGCTACGCGCTCGAAATCGAATTGCCGGCTAATTTTAATAATTTTCCCAACGAAGTTACAATTTTTAGGTTAGTTCAGGTTAGGCTGGTATAATAATTTACCTTAAAATCTCTAAATAATTTACTATTTAAATTTTATATTGTTTTAGTTTGGTTAATAAATTGACATTTTAAGGTTAGGTTAGTTTGGGTACTTTCTTAATTGTACATTTAATCTATATGTTATTGATATAATTGAAGTCAGGATTTTTGAATTTCTTTATACTACCAGTCAAACGTCAATAATCTCTTTAAATCACCTATAAAAATTGAATTGAAAGTTTAATCCATTCCTGTATAAGAAAACATGTCTAATTTTATATTTATATAAACGATATTAATAAAAGGATAACGGAAGAGAGGGGAAATAAGGGCAGTCAGTGTGTCAGAAGGATAATTCAGCGGCAGGAGCAGCAGCGACGCGGAAAGCGAAAACGCTCGCGCATGACTCGCCCGCCAGCCGCTACCACCGCTACCAACGTTGATACTACTGCTGTTACCGCTGCTGCTTTCAACTGCAAATCAAATGCACACTGCACGCGCTGCATTTCTTAATATATTATAATATACCTATATTCATCTTCAGATACTAAATTTAAATATTCCAAATTAATTGTATACTTTAGTAATAAAATATTAAAAAAAAAAAAAAACATTTCTGAAGAAATTATTCGGATCATTAATTCTGAACAAAAGGCATTGATCTAGCGCTATGAAGATGATTCAGAAATAGACATGAGAAGCAGGAATTGTCTCTGCATTGATGAGACGACAATGAAGACGGCGAAGGTGGCGGTGACGAAGGCGGTGGAGGAATAATATTGAATGTATTCGTGATCGACGTGCGAAAAGATAGTCGCGCTTTGTGCCCCCTGTCGGCATTGTTTAATCCATAAATGTTGCTGTCTATTCCACTTGCTGTAATCGTTGCTGTAACCGTTTGTAACTCGAAATTCAAATTGCAAAGTATGCAGCTAAATATACATAGAACTTAAGTTAACTTAACCTTAACTTGATATTACTTAATATAATATTTATTATATTATTTGTTAAAAATGATATTATTTAGTTTCATTTTTTTTTTAAATTTAAATGATCGTGAACATTAAAATTAGGTTTTTGGATTTCTCGTATAGTTTGTTGTTCTGTTTTTGTTGAATGACATTGAATGAGACAGACAAGTCGTGGTGATGCACGATCGGCAACGTCGGCAACGTGCACAATCTGCATGCAGCGTTTAGTTGTGGGATAGATTTCAGGGATTCAGTTAGAAAGCGGGCGCGTGGAAGACTCATTGTTATCGCTAGCAATTGTCATATTTAATTCAATTAGATTATCTTCAATCAATTGTTTAAATCGGTTAAGAAGTTTAGTTTAATTTATAAATGTGTGGATAGCATGTGGATATTTCCAATATGAAATCTGACAAAGCATCGTGATAAAAGGTAATAGCAACAATTCTATTAAAAATTAATATTAAATTGTAAAAAGTTTAATGAAATAGGTATTTCACCATATTGGTTATAGCAAATTATTTATCACTGAATTAAGCGTAGAGTGCAAATAATTTGGTCTTAATCTCTTATCTAATAACTGAATGCAGTTATTACATATTTAAACTTAAAATTAAATATTTTTTTTAACACTAAAAATGATGAATAATCAATATTTGACAAGTTGATTTGCATTTAACTAACATAATACTTGAACCACCACTAGTAGTTAGAAACCTTAGAAAATGCAACCTTATCCAATTTATGGCGTTCTATTAATCTTAATCCTCTATCAAGATTATTGCTTTGACATTATTCTAACCGTAGAATGTGTTCTGAAAGTAGTGATTCATCGTGCGGCCATTTACATGAATTTATTTCTTTTTGCATATGTGAAAGAAATGCAATAGATCACACAAAAATTACTTTAAAAGAAAAAAAAATGTTCTAAATAATTGGATAGTTAAGTTATGTTTTATTGGTGTTAGCAATGGCCTAAGTGTTGATAATTTATATAAAAGTGGATATTTTCAAAATTTACAGAAATCGTCATCACACATGGCTTTTCTAACCTCAATTCAAAGTTACAGCATTATATAAATATGAATGGTTTTTAGTGATTTAAGACTCATAACGCAGTCATTATTAAATTTTTATAATAGTATAAGATATTAGCTGGTTACGCGGTGTTGCCAGCTCTATGATTTTATGTGAGAGGTTTGGTAGGTAGAATGGAACGAAAGGGTTTTATTCTCGTACCATTCCAAACTCTCACTAACTTCATACTTTTTTATTTTGTTTGATTTAGCTTTTATTTGACGTAATTTTGTTACATCTTTTGTTTTCTTTTTATAGTAAATCTGTACTTTTTTATTTTGCTTAATAAATGATTCTTTAGTTCTGGGACCGGTAAGCATGCTTTTGTTTTAACGTATTACGCATACAATTCTAGATCTCAATTACTAAAATCTTCTTTTCCAAGTCACAGAATGAATAGTTTTATTATGAACTTTGAACAACAATTCCTAAAGTCAGAGGTTTTTTAAGAGTTCTGCACATGCGTATATGGTATATTCTGTTTTAACCTATCTCTGTTGACTGATCGTTTATTGTCAGTTGATTACTGTCAAAGTGTCAGTTGTTTTAAGGTTGTAATTTAGCGGTTATGCATGCAGATGTTTTCCAATCCAAAGTTCTAATACTATTAGTTACACTATAACTAGTAATAATGCGTTTATACCTGCATGGTCAAAAACAGACGATGTTTTGACGTCGAGCTATTTTTATACTAAGCCGACTAGTCAGGGCTGAAATGTCGAGACGAGGTCTTCTGGCTTGGGCCGAATAGTTGTGATACCTTAAAGAGCGGCCCAAACTATCTCCCCTTCAGTCACGACCAGTTTTGCAATATACATTGTTCAACTATAATTTTGTCTTTTCCATAAGATAATTTTCTTCTATTTACTTTTCTTTAGTTAGAGCTCATTTTACGGTGAGAGCATAAGCATCTTCACAAAATTGCTATGTTATGTTATATCAGCTAGGAGTGTGACCATGATCGTTGCACTTCGGCCTTGTAGATTGGGCCCATTGTACAAACCTCACTTATTAGCTATATCTCTGCCCGACCGGATCTCGCTGGTCATGTTGCAAATATTTGCATATTACAGGGATAGGGTGCTAGCCTATCGCCCAACTCTTTTTCTTATTAAAAAATTGGGGAATGCTTAAGGAGTGCGAGATCTAATTTGCCTAGAACGGGGCTTGAACACAAAATTGCAAACTGGGCGAAACAATCTTGACAAAATTGACTTTTGCTAGGTCTAATAACCTAGCAGAGGTTGGCAAAGTAGGGCTACAGAGCCGATTGTGGTGTTTTGGCTCCTTATATGCGGCTAAAATGAAAACAGGCAGGTGAAAGTAAACTAATAGATTTGGCTAGTTTTATTTAAATTGCTGTAATGTACATGTTTGGCACTTTGTCCAATAAGTTTGCTGACCTATGATCTAGCACATAAAAGATAAACTATACATAATTTTGTTATTAACCACTTATTGCATAACTAGCTTAATTTAAGCATTATTCACTATATACCTCCTTGACTGTGTGACTTTCAATTGTTGCTACTTATCAGTGTACAGATTATTGTATATTCTACCAAACAGGAAAATTCTAATTCTGAAGCTTATTTATGATCTTTAGCCATATAATAATAATTATTATTATTTTTATTAGTTTAACTATTGATAATCAACCTGTTTGCTGTTTTTTAATTCAAAGTACATCTAAACTGTTGTTGTTTACATTCAAATTGTATCTCATTGTGCTATTTAAGATTTAGTTAGGTTAGAATAGATTAAGTTAGATTATAAAAGAGTTTTTAGGTTAGATATGAGTATCTTGCAATATTTGATTTTTTAGCAAGAACTATTTTTTGTTGTGGTTTATTGTAATTTTATATATTGCAAATATTTTACTATAATTTATTTTAGAATTGTTAAATTTGCAATTTACATTGATTTGTCTGCCTAAGCTAGATAGTTTATTAATTTTCATGTAAACATTGGATTGATTGGAATCGTTAACATTTTAATTGGATATTATTTGACTAGTGCTTAATGCGATGTATTAATAACAAGAGCGAAGGTTTTGGAATAAACCGTTTGTTTCAGTGATAATTATATTTTTACACACGAGTGAAATATTTAAATTTATCCACAACTAATTAATAATTTATTTTTAGCAAAATTTCACTGTTGTTCATAGACGTAATGACAATTATTCCTTGAATGCAAATAACCTCAAAACATATCGAGTGGGCTAGGCACAAGACCCTTGACAATATTGTTGAATTAAACACGCATGAATAATGCGCGTTACACACCGTTTTGATCTTTGCTGCCCACTGAGTGTATATAACAGTGTATTAATTATGCTCTAAGCAGTTGTTTTGACGTGCTTAACGTCTCTTAAATAATTATACAGATTAGAATTTTGTGTTAAATGTTGTCTCACTTAGTAAATAGTCAGCTACGCTCTTTAATGTCGCAGAAAGTTGAAATAAACATCATAAGAAAGGAAATTTGTTCTAATTCAATCATATTTAAGCAAACAACTTTTTTTTGCTGTTGCTGTTGCGTGTGGTTGGTGTCATAATGAAGATCTAAAATTGATGAAAATCAACCTTTTTTCGAATTAAAAATTATTGTAGCATTGAAACGAAACCAGATCCAGACGCAAATTTGGTTCCTATAGGTAGATCTCAGCGAGACTGGAGAAATTGTGATCTTGCTCACCAATATATACGTTTGATTTGTTTTCTTGCGTACGATGTGTGTCAGTGTGTCAATACCATTGATAGAGTTGAATTAGTGTATCAATAAAAGTAACAACAAATGCGGGCAAAAGATAAAAGACCATCGATACGAGTACATGCAAATAGTGTGTTTCAAACTCTCAAAGACACCGGAATTAGGTCATTTCTAATTCAGGCTAGTTGGTACCTTCTCTATTTTGTAACATGTATTATAATTGTGCATACATGTCTATTAAATAGAGCTGACACATATCTATAAGGTTTTTATAAAACTAGTACCCGCGATCGGATCAACAATTGAAGTGTTAACCCAATAGGTCACCAAGCCATTATTTTTATTTAAACTTAATTTAAAGTTTAGCTAAAACAATTATCACTATCATTTTATCTAACTTATATACATGATAAAAGTATGCTATTATAATATTTATATACATTTTCCTACGGTCTTTGCGAAATGTGCCTACTTTGAACACACATTTGCATGCGCAAAGATGCATTTTCTACGCACTCGTGCGCAAAGTTGGCGCCGACGCAGTAATAGTAGAACTTTCTACTCACTCATGCGCAAAGCAGTAACAAATACTGCTGTAATATAATCGACCATGATCGGTTACTCTGACACGGGCACCAGCTCGCTAAACTCACGGCCACCTACGATGTCGGTTTATGAGTTCGCTCATGTGCAATGTTTTTCATGGCGCGCTAGCTTTAATTGTGAAAATTTCTAACAAATAAATTAAATTATCACAAATTCTGATCGGTCGTAGGAAAAATAGCGTTGTGCCAAGGGTGCGGAATGTCGTATTCCAGCGCTCTTGTTGGTGCAATCCCGCTGGAATACGGCGCTTTCAACACTTATTACTCAAAATACTATTTTTCTTTAGTAAATTTGATAATTTTATTATATCTGACTATCATCAGTTGTTTCAATCGCAGAAGTTGCACCAACCGGTTAACAAACTTGAATGTTTTAGCGTCTAATTAGCAGGAAATTTCATTTTTTCCGCCGTGCTGAATACACAGACCGCAATGATTCTCGCTTGCCAAGTCGAAAACTTTTAACTAGCTTCCAACCACTGTGGCATTGGTCCTATCCTGAATCCTCCTTCGAATACGCAATTTCCGCCATGCGCTACCTCTCTTTCACTCTCGGTATTAATACAATTCTAATTTTTTTCTTTGTTTCTGCTTGTTGCAGGTGAGTGTGCTAACGCTACTAATTATCAATGTGGTTTAACCTAATTCAGTGTAAGTAAAATTAATATCTTCATTTGTGAATAGCTTTAATTAAAAATTCTGATATGGATGGATTAAAATTAAATTTTAAATTTAATATATTTATGGTATAACCTTAGCTTTAATTATTAAAAAAAAATACTTTTTGTCAATGCTATAACTGGTCAGTAAACTTATTAACCCAAAATCCAATTATGTATATTAACACGATTTACAGAAAATTTGAGAACTTAATCTCTTTATTACATTTCTTTCTGCTTAAAATACGCATCTACTCGTCGATGTTTGAGCGGAGGCAGAAAAAAGTCACATGTGGCCCGCAAGTTACAGTTTGCTAAATGTTCCTATAGCTTGTATCTACATAGTCTTTATTAATGTCCAAACCACACGTGATGAAAATTTCAGTGCAGCACTTGCCCTTGATTTTAAAGAAATATATCTAGAAAAAAAGCTTGCAAAGATGCGGACGAACATAACTATTGCGCAAATCATGGTTGATGCTGATTCTGGAACATACATTTTCTGTGCCAAAATGTTACCCAAAATAGCAATAATCACAGGTCCCTAATTTTAGTTACAATTATCAATGATACCAACATAAATTTAGATGGCAATGAAAAATTTTGTTATAAAGGGTTCGGACAGTCATGAAAACCCTTTTAGTATAGGCATGTGCAAATTATTTTTCATTGATGAGGAGTAGCTGAAAATTCGTCGATACTAATTTTTGTTTTACTTTACAATTACGTTAATAATAATAATAAAGGTGTGTGTGAGGGGGAGAGGAGGTGCTAACTGAAATTATAAAAATTGATATGAAATATTAAAACATTTTTGCATTATGGTGCTTTTAATTTTTCTAATATCCGGCCCACACACAGTTGCACATTCCGGCTGTATACTGCCACTTGCGCATTTACATTTAGAGGCAGCGCGCACTGCAGACTTTTTGTCGCCCAATATTACAGTCGGTTTCATAATCAGTATTATGACATATGCAAGTGCGCACATTATAACGATTAGTAATTGACTAATAAATCAGTTGGATGGGCCATACGATAAAATGTTTGCCAACTCTCGGCCAACTGCTAAATCAGTATGAGGCGTGTCAAATACGCGCATACACGCCGATTGTAACGTTGGCCGACTTGGTCGCTGGCGTCACTACGTTCAAAATGTTGTGGCAGAAGACGATCGCTTCTTGCATTAAAGTAGCACTGATTGTAGAATCATCTATTTTACAGTTGATAGAGGAAGTTGAAAATCAACTGTAAGAAACTGCTTAAAAAGTACTCTGATTTTCTTTTTAATAATTTGTCACTGTTTATAGGATGAACCCAGTATTCTCGCTTTCATTTTTTGACCCCTTCGTTGGGCAATAGCAATTATCATATTTTTCGTTTTATTTAGTGACTATTTTCTTCAAAAGCTGCTTACCGACAACATTTTTTTCACACAAAATCGGCCAACTGTCGGCTAGTGTGCGCATTCACCACCATCCCGACACTAGCAACCCAATCCGATTAAACTATCGGCCAATCAAAAACTGCGGTCTGCGGCGCGGCGTCTCTTACTCAGAGAAAATTAAAATAGGTGGCAAATTCTAATCTTCGATTTTATTATTATTATTTAGAATTCTAAACGTTGCCTTTTCAGATTTATTAACTTTGTAAGTAACAATTTAAACCACAAATATTGATTGTAATTTAATTGTTTATATCTAAATAAAATCTAT
>JARJDU010001231.1:0-13412 GCA_030264695.1 Lissagria laeviuscula
ACAATGGAGGAAAGAATGGAAGCAATAATGGTAAACTAAATAACGTTTATTGAAAACTCATTTGAAAGATAATACATTTTCTAATCTAGGAGGCAGCAACGGCGGTGATCATCCTGATAGTAGTGGCACAACAGTATCACCAAATTCCGGTAATGAAGAAGGCAATGGAGATAGCAGTAATAATGGAAGCAACAACGAAAGTAATACCGGTGATAAATATGTCGCAAAAAATATATTTTGTTTTATACTTTAGATGGCGTCAATGATGATAATTCTGCCACAACATTGTCACCAAAAACAGGTAATGGAGAAAGTAATGGGGACAACGGCAATAATGGAGGAAATAATGGAAACAACAACAACAACAATGGAGGAAACAACGGAAGCAATAATGGTAAACGTTATCTAGTTTATTGAAAACTCATTTGAAAGATAATACATTTTCTAATCTAGGAGGCAACAACGGCGTTGATAATCCTGATAGTAGTGGCACAACAGTATCACCAGATTCCAATGATGGAGAAGGCAATAGGGATAGCAGTAATAATGGAAGCAATTACGGAAGTAGTACCGGCAATGATGGCATTTCTGGAGGCAACTACACAACATCATCACCAGAGATAGATAATGAAGGAAGTAATGGGAACAACGGCAATAATGGGGGAAACAACGGGAACAATAATGGTAAACATTTTCTATAATGTCGCAAACATAATAAATTGATTAGCGTTTATTTATTTAGTCGGTGATGGCAGTAGTTCTAATAATAATGGAGGAAATAATGGAGGCGGCTCTGGTAATAGTGGAAACAATGGAAGCAATAATGGTAAGCTTTATGTAATTGATTTAAAATTCATTCAAAGGATAATGCATTTTTAACCAAGGAAGCAACAACGGCGCTGATAATCCTGATAGTAGTGGCACAACAGTATCACCAGACTCCGGTGATGGGGAAGGCAATGGAGATAGCAGTAATAATGTAGGCAACAACGAAAGTACTACCGCCAATGATGACAATTCTGGAGGCAGCGACAGCACACTATCACCAGAGATAGGTAATGGAGGAAGTAATGGGGACAACGGCAATAATGAAGAAAATAACGGGAGCAATAATGGTAAACATTTTCTAAAATGTCGCAAACATAATTAATTGATTACTATTTATTTATGTAGGCGATGATGGCGGTAGTCCTAATAGTAATGGAGGATATAATGGCAGCCGCACTGATAATGGCGGAAACAATGGAAGCAATAACGGTACAACTTGTAAAAACTATAACGTCATATAAACAAAAAGTAATATTACCTGTTTCTAGGTGACAACAATGGTGACAATTCTGGAGGTAGTAACACAACACCATTTCCAGAGTCGGGCGACAACGATGGTAACGGTTCTGATAGTAATTTAGGAAATAATGGCGGTGCTACTAATAATGGAGGGAACAATGGAAGTAATAACGCTAGAACCATAACATCATATAAATAATTATTAATATTATCCGTATGTAGGTGACATTAATGGTGAGAATTCTGGCACTTCTTCACCAGAGACTGGCAATAGAGATGGTAATGATGGAAGCAACAATGAAGGTAATAACGAAAACAAAATGTCTTCAGATAAATTAACAATTGCTATCACATTAAAAACAAATATACTATGACGCCGACTCTTATCTAGGCGGGAACAATGATAACAATGCAACTACACCACCGAGAAATGCCGATGGAGAAAGCAACAATAACGGTAATGATCAAAACAACTCGGGTCAACCAGATATAGACTCAAATGACGAAAATGGTAATCCGAGTCAAATACCAACTGATACTACTATGGTAACACCATCGGAAAGAGTAACCGAGCCACTTGGTCCCGATGACGATGACATTGATAATATTGAAACAGAAGGTGCTGGAAACAGTGATACTAATAATGGTGACCAAGAACCTGGTGATCACAATGACAATGAAACAACTCCAGGAAATGGTGAAAATCATACTGGTAATGAAAACAATGGCGGTAATGATAATAATAACTATTCGAGTGGTGATGGTACAACTCCTTCCGGTAGAACTGACTATGGTTCTGATACAAATACTGGGGAAGATAATGAAAATGGTAACAACAATTCAAATGGAATTTCTACTACTACAAATCCTGATATGATTAATACCAATAGTGAAAGTATGACTACACTATCAGAAAATAACAACAATCGCATTACAACCTTAACATCTGGAAATAGCGATAATGATGATTCGAATAATATTGGAAATGATGGCGCAATATCAACAAGATCTACGAGTCCGACAATTACAAGTAGAACAACAGTTACTACAACTACAACACCAACAACAACAACAACTACAGCAATGCCTACAACAACTCCTCCACATATAACTACCAGTGACATTAGAACAGCAGGTATTGGTTCTTCAGTTTCACTAGGTATTGTATTTAAAAGAATTGTTTATAAATATATTTGAAATTATTGATAATATTAATATGTTTGTAGGTGACCAAATTTCCTTCGCAGTAATTGGTCTATGCATTTTAGGTACCGGTGGGCTGGTACTGTTCGGTCTTATATCTAAACGCGTACGACGAAATCGTCCTGTAGAAGAGCAGCCGCGGAGTTTTCCAATGTACGCCGACATCTTCCAAAAAGAGAATATGCACGGCGACTTTCATCCATAATCTACTTTTTTCGTGGTGTTAAAATCTGCAAATAAGCAATTTGTGATATACGTCAGTGCCTTTAATTTCTTCAACACATTCAAGTTCTCTACCTGAAAGGTGCACAATAAGTTCTCATCGATTGACACCATCGCTGCCGCGTTATCAAAATCGCAATAATTCGGCGCCGAAAAAATTGTCACCAGCTGTCGATTTCCAAAGAATTCATATCCGTCTTCGACAACCTACAATTATTTCAATAGAAAATAATAGACTAGTAAAGTTTCCTTAAAAGTTACTTGATGTGCTCGCAGGACCAAATCGAGTTGATGCTTCTTAAGGAATTTTGTAAGAATGTCTTCACCAAACACATAAGATATACCTCTGTCGTTCTCAGCCCATCCTGTTGTTTTTGAACATGGGTCTGACCATAAAATATCACATGCTAAATCTATAATTAGAAGTGTTACATTTGAATATTGATATTTTAATTGCATATTTATACTATATATAGTTGTATATTGTTACCAAGGCGTAGTTAGGGTTTTCAGCGCCTGGGGACAACTGAAGTTTTTGATTTGCGCCCCCTCCCCTCCAGAAAAGCATCTGAACAGGCAAATCAAGCGGCGGCATATTCTCCTAGCACCTCCCCCAGAATCTGACAAGAAGTTACTACTCCTACTAACCGCGAATTCTCCTAGCACCCCGCTCCCCAATTTCACACTAAACGATGTGTGCGTCTTGAGTGCTGCGCCCGGGGACAGATGCCCTAGCTACGCCTCTGGTTATTACTATGAACTGTTTTTATAATATTAAGATTAATTATATGATAAATAATACAAACCGCATACTAAAGGTTCAGTCAAAGGTCTCTTTATGGCCTTAATTTGAACTAACTCGACTAATTTAGGGCTTAGACCACCGTGACAGCAGAAAATCTTATCCTCGATGACAGCAGCTAAGGGTAAACAGCTAAACACATCGCAAAAATGTTTGAACATCTTCGTGTTATATCGTCGTTTGCATTCATCATAGAAACCGTATGTTGTACAAATTGTTTCACATTCATGATTCCCTCGTAGCAGGAAGAAATTTTCAGGATATTTGATTTTGTACGCGAGCAGTAAGCAAATAGTTTCCGTTGATTGTTTGCCCCGATCGACATAATCACCGAGAAACAGGTAATTTACAGTTGGCGGAAAACCTCCGTGCGCGAAAATGTTCAAAAGATCACTGTATTGGCCATGAATGTCACCTGGAAGTAGTTTCATGGTTTTCATAAAAGAATTAAAACGTAATTTTTTTATGCCTTACCGACAACTTTAATAGGAGATTCTAACTCAAGTAAATTGGGCTGAGAAAGTAAAACTTCCCGACTTTTCAAACACAAATTCTTGATGTCATCTTCACCAACTTTGACTTTCTTGTTGCGTTGACCGCACACTTGCAATAAATGTTGAATAAGTTTGTCGACGTCAAAAGGTGGCGGCATGACGATTTCCAATTGAAACACAAAGGAACTAAATTAATAAACGTTTATCATTGCAACGGAAGCTTATCGGGAATATAAATGATAAGAATTTTTTATCGGCTTAACATATTATATTGGTTTCTATCATATGATCTATAGTAAATACTAAATTCGTTAGTACAGTAAAGTAAATGACGCAATATCATTAATAGAATTATTGGTATCGATAAAAATGTCTTTGGAGAATGTTATAAACTTTGCTTGCGATGATTGATATTATCTACAATCTCAAAGTAGAATTCCGATGTCTTCGTAGATATTTTTTTGTACCGATTTTTTGGTTCGCGTTTCCTGGTCACAAAATGGACAATGCTTTTTAACCATTCACTTTCACCAATGAAAAACTAAATAAACAAAAAAACAATTAGAAACAAATAACCATTATAACTTATGTATTCGTACAACTTACCTCGATAGCAATAGCAATGATATAATGACTAATAGGGAAGAACATCAAAGTATCCCTAAACAAATGCTGTTGAAGTTCATGTTTAGGTGGTAAATACATTAACTCAAAAAATTCAGCAACGTCCCTCGATGGACAAATACATAAATATGTTGTGAAACAAGTCAACGCTAATGAAGATGCCAAAAGCCAAAAATTCGTAATAACATTTTCTCTAAATGGCTGTCCCTTCGAGTACACTAATGCCAAAACGACATACTGAAAGGATGACACAGTAAAAAGCACTGTGTTCTCCCAACAAAGTACAATTTCATCTTTTTCGACAGGATTTGGTTTATACCAATCTTGCATCCTTAAATAACAAAGAACACCATATTGGATAAAGGCACAGAAGAATATTTGTAGGACCATTGGTACAATATTAGTGCCAGATAAAAGACTCCCCATTGGTCGTTTAGAAACTAATACTTTGGAAGGACCCTGCCTTCCAATGGTAACAGCCAGACTAGTAGTAATAATCAAATCGATGAAAAGAAATTGTTGATCTCCCAAAATCGAATTATTCTTATACAAAATAATAATAGTAAAGAATTGTATAAGGCTGTAAAGAGCCATGTACTTGAAAACAGCAAAACTGGTAACTAGGGCACATCTACCCTCAAGAATGATATGTATAAGGCAGGAGATGTTCTCAATACTGGAAGTAAACGGAGCCGCAACGCTTGCTTCTGCTTCGGATAAGGAAACTCCTACATGGGCGGCTTTAAGAGCTCCGCAATCATTAGCACCATCACCAACCATGGATACGATATAATCTAGATCTTGAAGTGATTTGATAAGTTGTGTTTTCTGGTCGGGTTGAAATCGCGCAAAGATTGTACTCCGAAGTAAAATATGTGGTAGGTCCTTGCGATAATGCTCTCGGAGCTTAGCCCAAGTATCACCCGTTATGGCAAATCGATAATTATCATCAGTAATATTAATATGCATAGAAGCATTTTGCGATTTATTTGTGTTGCCTACAAATTCAGCATAGATTTCGGGTATTCTCTGACCATCAACTTCCCGAGTTTGCAACAAAAGAACGTCGTCATTAATGCCGATCATGCCACATTCTCGACCTACACAAATGGCAGTCATGACATTATCCCCAGTTATCATCACAGTACGAATATTGGCAGAGTGTAACGCTGATATGACCGGAGTAGTTTCATCTTTGAGCGAATTTTGCATGACGATGAAACCTAAGAAAGATAAATCGCACTCGACCTGTTCCCGTTTAACCTTTTGAGCATCCTTCCATTTGAACTTCACTGGCAGATTCTTATAGGCAAGCGCGATGACTCGAAATCCTTGAGCTGTGAACTCAGCAAGTTTGTTATGATAATCTGCAGGTATTGATGTCTGAAGACACATGGACTCGATCTTTTCAGGAGCTCCTTTCGCAAATATCACCATGTTACGTGCCCCTAATATCCTGCAGATTACAGACATGCGTTGCAAACTAGAGGAGAATTGGAATTGCTTGATAATGCCGATTTCGTAATTGATATCTTCAAGATCGAATATCTCAGATTGACTCTTTCTGCCTTTTGATGCATGGAATTTCACATCTGGTTTAACTACGGTTGGCGAGAGCATATCGAAATTGGTCTCTTCGCTACCTGGTTCTTCCAATAACCATTTTGTACATTCAAACATGTTGAGATCAAGAGGATCGCCATTAATTCGACCATCGATACGAGTCAAAGTGTGGCAGGTTGCCATTGCCTGGACAATGGGATCTTTGGTATCTAAAACCGATACGTCTTCAACAGGTTCCGAGAAGATCTGTTTTTGGCATGGCAGGACTGAGTATAAGTCTAAACCTTCGTGAGTCAAGGTACCCGTTTTATCAAAACAGGCTAATTTGATTTTACCGCTGATATTGATACGAGGAGGGCTAATGCAGAAGATTTGAAGGTCTTTTAATCGATTTTGACTGTAAACAATGCCTACAGTCATCGCGGCAGGCATTGCAGGCGGAACTACTATTGTTATGATGTCCAATGCACGAATAACCATTTCTCGTATATCTGCCTAGAAAAAAATATTATTTCTGACTGCAAAATAAGCATGAAATCACTTACTTCTCGCAAAATATATAAATATATACAATAAGTCATCCCAATAGAAGCGATCAGGAATAAACAAGCAACAAATTTAATGCTATCCTTGTAAAACTTAAATCCCACTGGCGTAGGGAACATTATACTCTTCACCAACGCACCTTTCGTGGTATTAAAGCCCGTCTGCATTACCCTAGCAGTAATATACTCTTTGCCATAAAATCTTCCTTGTATAATGTGCGTGCCCGAGAACAATGTATGAGCCTTGTGCATTACCGAAACATAAACTTCGTTTGTTTCATTTGGAGGTGTCTTCAAAACTGGGACACTTTCTCCTGTTAACATGCTCTCATTGACTATAACGTTGCCACTTAAAAGTACAGCGTCACAAGGCATAATGCACCCCGTTCGTGGAATGATAATAATGTGTCCAGGGACTAAATCACATTGATCTACTGTTATAGGCTCTAGTTTTTCATGTTTCATATCAGCGTTTTCATGATTTGGAAGCACCTGCACTGAGCCAGTATGTGTGGAATTTTCAACTAGTAAATGCAAAGCTTCACTTTGCTAGAAATTTATTTAAATAAACCATTAATAGTTCACTTAATTAATGGAAAAAGCAAATAGCTTACCTTTCTTGTTTCATAGAGTGCAGTAACAATAGAAAATGTTGTCAAAATTACAACACAAGCAGCATAAATCATATAATCATCAAAAAACCATAATATGACTGAGAAAGCTTGAAATATGTAGAATGGATTGAAGACTTCCTCAACAAAGAGTCTCCAGTAAGATTTCACTTTTACTTCTATCTTATTTCGGCCATATATCTGCAATCTTCATTATAAAAATTATCTCAAGAAAACTCCAATGACTTAATAAAACAAAAGATAGCTTACAATTTATGTTGCTGTTCTTCATTCAAGCCAGCTGAATCATTTAAGATTTGCTCAAGAGTAATTTCAGGCATAAACTCAGCAAGAGCACCGAAAGCAGCTTTATAAGGAATCCATACATACTGTGTATGTTGATAAGTGAAATGACGTAACATTGTGCACATATTGGGAAGATCAATATTCTCAGTCTTAATTTCATTAATTGTATCATTTTCAGATTGATCACAGATTAAAACTAAATTTGCTGTACTCAATGAACACTTCTTATATCTCCATGTAGCCAAATAAGGAAACCATAAAATTAGAGCATAAGGAATTCCCAAGAAAATGATGGCAATAAAATGGTAGAATACAGTACGGCAGAGGGTTTGTGTATATCCATAAATCTGAAGTTCTGCATCATCTTGTAACTGATTCTTAATGCACTGTTCGTGGAGATCACCAATTTGTTCATATTCTACAAGAACACCCATATTAATGAAAATATGCACATTATAAAGAGGTAATGAGATAAAAATATACTCATGAAAAATATGTTGATAATGTTAATTAAATGTTAAAGAATAATATACATAAAATAAAGAATGAAATGGAATGTAAATAGTAATTAAAATTAACTTTACTAAGTAAATTTCCATAGACTTTAAGATATAATTTTGTAGAAAAGTTCATGTTGTAAACAAAACACAAATTCCATAGACCATACCTGAGTTTCTATTAAAACTTGACATTATTTTGAGGAAATAATTTCACTTTTGATAAAATTAAAGATGAAAAAACCAAACAATAAACACGTTTAATGACTAATCGAACTACATTATAGACGTACGTAGTTAACTTATTTAATTGTTATACGTGGGTCATGATTTTTCGAGTTGAATGCGTTGTAGAAACGAGCTACATGGTTGATTTTTGTACGAATCGAACCACATTTCCTACTCAGGGATTACAAATCACAGCTGATATTACGAACAAAGCGTGCAAATAAGGAAGAGATGGAACAAGCAGAATCTCGCAGGTGGGACAAGGAAATTAGCATTTAATTAGGTTAATATTATAAGCAGAATGGACCAACACGATAAATAAAATTCATTAATTTCATTCGTCAAAGGCAACAAATTAAAAAAATTATTTTATATATACATTAAAGCTCAAAACATGAAACCATTTTGTTTTTGGTTTTCTCTCTAAAAAGTGCTTAAAAGAACCATTTTGTTGAATGCAATCCAACCGCATGTGCACCATTCCATCTTTATTCTACGCATATTTAAATATAAAGATAACCTCGATTAATTTGTTATTATCTACGAGCTTAGTTAGTTATGTTATTCACGTATTAATGAATCAGCATAGCCAAATGTAACTTAAGTTAAGTAACTTAACTGTGACCCTCGACCGAAAGCGTCGACAATTCCAAATCGGAGTTTGGCGTTATGCACATGTTATTGTATTCTTCCAATATTTAGCAGGAAAAAATTAATAGAAAGCATCTCGTGTCTGATTACTCGATCTTTGTCAATTAAACTAGCGATTGATAGCGAATTTCATAAGCAAATAGTTGGATAACGAGTCTGATAAGAGTTTCGACACGTGTTGATGGTGATGAGTTATTGATATTGTGGTAAGTACATTGATTTTGAAAAGTGCAAATAAATTAATGTAACCAAACACTATACAACCTTTTATGATATTTTGCAAGTATTTCTCTTAATTTATATAACTAGGATTTGTATTTGGCTTTTATTATTTACTCGTATTTGACATCGACCAAGTTTGGTATTGAATTAACATCACAATTGTATAAACTTGCGCACTTTGATAAGACAAATGTTTCCTTATTATATGGAAGACTCATTAATTAATTACAAAGTTACAATTTGTGAGGTTTGAGCTATTTTTAGTTGACTTAGCTTGGCAACAACTAAACTACTCGCATTCGATCGAAAACGCGAGTAATCTGGAGCCAATTTTTAAGTAATAAAACTCTTAATTGATGTTACAAAACATGTGGACTATCTTATAATTTGTTATTAGTTAATTTTTGCATAAAGCTACTTATGTATTCAGTTATATACATATTTATATTATAAGTACTCTTATAATGTTACACATTAGATGGAAAATTTCAAAATGCATTTACTTAGATTAATTTCGAAAAATGCAAGTAGTATTTTAAAATGATAAGAAAGAATTATGTCTTATCTTGTTGTATTCTAATTATGGTTGTAATTAAGAGACGGCGCCACTGTCGTTTAAATAATATAATGATATACATTGTATTCTGTTTTTAGTATTTTTCTCCAAACTATGAAGAAAACTCTTATTAAATCCATATAAAATGGTTTACAATTTTTTACTAATTATTCTTGTTATAAATTAGTTTTTTCAAGTAATCACTATAAGTATACGCAACCCAATATACATTACAAGATTTTGCGCAGTGAAGCTCTAAAGAAAGAGAAAGCAGTCGTTCCATCGTTGGCGACGCAATCATCAAAAGAAGGACATCGCGCATAGGTTTGACGGCCTGCCGAGCAACTCACATCCGTCACCAGCGAGACCACTATCAATGGCCGCTCAGCAAATCGTCTCCGAATTGCAATTTACCGAGTGATCTCCATCCTGCTTGCGGAGCGTGCTATGCGATTGCGGATCTCGCCCGTGCCGGGGTTCGCTTAGCGAAGAGAAGCGAGTGTTCTTCGCAAACACGTCTGCCACTAGCCCTTGTTCTCTGCCTTCTCGAGTGTATCCGCCGCGCGGATTTGTTGTGTTGGTCGTGTTGTCGGTGCCGTAGGAAAATGGCGCTCCACTAGCTGCGGAGAGTGCCCCGTTGCTGTTAAAGCAATCAATCGTGCCGTCGCCGTAACCATGGAGGACGCGCTCAATCATCAAAACGGCGCCCAGTTGGGCGGCCCGCCGACGAACAACAAGCAGATGGAGGACAACCCGAAGGCCCAGTACTCGATCCCTGGGATCTTGCACTTCATCCAGCATGAGTGGGCGCGATTTGAGCTTGACCGCTCTCAATGGGAAGTCGACAAGGCCGAATTACAGGTAATTTATGCACTAGTTCTTATTATGGAGTGTAAGTAAAGTGAATGAAGACATTGCTGACAGAAAACAATTTGACAAGCAATAACAAGAAAGATTTTTTGAAAGCTAAACAATTGGAGATTAATAACCTCTTAAACAATGAAGCAGTTCATAAATTTTATGTCACAAAGTATGATTTATGTTAATAAAATTGTTGTTTTATTTTTCTAGGCGAGGATAGCGTTTTTGCAAGGTGAAAGAAAAGGACAAGAGAATCTCAAGAACGACTTAGTCCGTCGTATCAAAATGTTAGAATATGCACTGAAACAAGAGCGAGCTAAGTTTCACAAGCTTAAGTATGGTGTAGACCTACAACAAGGTGATATGAAACCACCAGTGGATGATCCTAGTCTCAATGTGGATGGACAATTGGACAGTGAATCACCCTACACGTCCGTCTCCAATGCTACTTGGCGTCAGGGACGGCAGCTTCTTCGGCAATATCTACAAGAGATAGGCTACACTGATCGCATCATCGACGTGCGATCAACTCGTGTTCGTGCTCTTCTTGGGCTTAACAATAATGGCGAGCAGGAAGAGAACCATAACGGTGGTTCTGTTAACGGCAACGAGACCAACAAACGCGCCAGTGAAACACAAGGTAAATAGAATTGTTTAATGTCATTGAGCGAGAGAGCTTAAACTGATGCTGTTAATTTTCAAGCAGGAAGAACTCCAGCGAAGAAAACTCAAGGAGGCTCTCTAACCGAAGCTATGATGATCGACACGGAGGCAGCAGTAATGGTGAATTTGGATTTTCTCACGGGGGGCGACGTGGACACCGAGGACGAAGACGACATGAGCGACGAATCGGTGTGCATGTACTCAGAGGAACTAGACGTAAAACGCAAAGGCGGCGACGACGTGGATGCCGAGGCGATGGAAGTTCTGAACGAGCTCAATCTTCTCTCGGAGTCGGAGGATCAACGTACGGAAATCAAGACCGATACGACGACCGAATGGAACAAGGGCTTCCAACAACAAGGGGCGCCGCGACTCAGCGGCGACGAGGCAATCGACGCCAGTCTAGGACTTGGAGAACTCGCGCAGCTTACCGTCAACAACGAGGCGGAGAGCTCGTACGACATGGCTACCAGCAAGGAGTCTTTTCGCAAGACGTGGAACGCCAAGTATACGCTGCGCAGTCACTTCGATGGAGTACGCGCGCTTGCCTTCCATCCTACCGAATCCGTGCTCATCACCGCCAGCGAGGATCACACCCTCAAGCTTTGGAATCTGCAGAAAACTGTGCCGGCGAAGAAGTCGGCGTCGTTAGACGTGGAGCCCCTGTACACTTTCCGGTGCCATCAAGGGCCCGTGTTATGTTTGGCAATGTCCGGCACCGGGGAACATTGTTATTCCGGAGGACTAGACGGTAACATTCATTGCTGGAACACGCCGAACTCGAACATTGATCCGTATGATTTATATGAACCGGATGTACTGAGCGCGACATTGCAAGGACATACTGAAGCTGTTTGGTGTCTTTCTGTGTTGCATTCTAGGCAGCAGATTCTGTCGTGTTCTGCTGATGGTACAGTGAAACTGTGGGCTCCTCATTCTAAGGTAAGCTGTAGTTATTGAACTAATTTTGTATATGATGTGTATATGGCAGATAATAATTTATTTTTTTGCAGACGCATCTCTTAAACACATTCTCATCGGAACAAGATGGGATTCCTAGCAGTGTTGATTTCTGTAGGGACGAACCTAATAAGATTGTTGGTGCATTTGCTAGTTCCCATTGTGTTGTTTTTGATACTGAAACAGGCAAGGCTGTCGTTCGGTTAGAGGGCGAAACTAATGCTGCAGCAAGGTATTATATACATTTTTTCTCTTTTTATTTTGTGTTACGCCTTTTAAAATTGTTATTCCGCATGCGCAAACTTATTCTTGTACAACAATTTGTATTAGGAAAGCTAGCAATCCAACACAAAAGTGAGAGGAGGAGAATGAAATTAAAGATAGATAGGGGTGTAGGAGGATATATTCCACATTTTTCAGGCGTAATTGTCAGTTTAATGAACTAACAGACGACGAAATCAAGCATCACTATACACATTTCCTATTCTTAAGGGGGAACTAAACTCCGGAGGCCTAAAAAAAGAGCTATTTTCGTGTTTTTTTTTTCGGGGTATTGGAAATAAAGTAAACAACTCGGGTTTTTTGAATGTTGTACAGCAAAGTTTTTACTTCCTAGCAAGATTTTTTCGATATAAAATCGAAAAATTAAAATATCTAAAAATTTCTATGCGACAAGATAGAGAATTTATTTTTACGTAATGGAAGCAAAGAATGTGCGAAATCGGTTGGATAGATCCCGAGATTTTTTTTCTGTGACTTTTTTTTCAAAGGCTTAGGGTTTTGTGTCCCTTAAAAGAAGTCTCTCAAAGAAAGTGTTCATATTTAGTAAATCGTTATTATATATTAATGATAAACAACATTGATTTCAATAGTTAAACGATGGCGTTCGATTGACGATGATAATCGTATAATCATTCAAATTATTGTTCATACGAGCAGTGGAATAATCATTTAAATGCATATTTAATAGCATTTGATCGTATATTCATCAATTAAAATTAATATCTTACTATATGTTGTCTTTTTACAATTTTCAGCCGTCAAATAAATCGTGTTGTCTGTCATCCAACACTACCTCTGACCGTGACCGCACATGAAGACCGTCACATACGTTTCT
>JARJDU010001261.1:0-14354 GCA_030264695.1 Lissagria laeviuscula
GATATTTGTTTATAGATATGATATGTTCTTAAAACGAATCAAATTATGTGTTTTGTAATTGAATATAATTTAATATTATAATCATATTTAAGAGGCTTATTTACCTAGGACTAACTGAGCTGGGTGAAACTGGCAACTATGAAAAGGTGAGGTCGAATGCGTATTGTCGCGTATGATTTAATTAAAGAACAGGAATACAAGGTTTTAAAGGTACAAATGGACCAAAAATTTGCTTTCGGCTCTTGACTGATTATGGCCAGGGTATTTGAAAGTTTTACAAAATTCAAAAAGTACATTATTAAGCGATAAATAACATACGCCATTAACGTGGCCGGATTTACGATTTTTGCCCTCAAACTCGATATATAAGCCGCTAAAGTTGAGTACAATTTTCGAGATTTTCTAAATTAATTTATAAATATTTCCGATTCGAAATTCGAAAAAATTAAACGATAGGGGCATAGTTTTTGGCAACTATAAAATTACCCAAAAAAAAAAACGCTACTAACATGGAGTTTCCTATACCAGTTTAGAAGTAAATGATCCTCTTAAGATGTTTCATAATGATAATATGTGTATAAGTATAGTTGTATGTAAATCATTGTTGAATTTGTTAAAATCAAATTCGAACAAATATAATATAGCACATAACAAACATCAAACTGCCGCATGATCTGTCACTCAATCGTAGACGCTAATAAACCTTGAATTTTAATTCGTTTCAAACTGTGAACTTAATTAGAAGGTATTTAAGTCGGGTGCTAATAATATTATAATATGATAAAGAATATGTTTCACTAGTTGCTATTTATTAACAATTTATTTATATCGTTACTACATTATATATTCTTGCATGATTAATTAATGAGTCAATAAATTAAATTATCTATAGCGCCTATAAAATTGACATTTAAATTATGCTGGAAAATTTAATTTTTGAAATTTTGTTGTTCTATTGTAAACATAAAAAGTAAACTAGATTTATAGTTAGAATATCGATTGATTGAATACAATTACAAATTGTTGCAGTCGAAGGTTAAATAAATTTAAACTGCTGTATGATGCAAACAAATTGAGGACATTGAGGACATCATGTATGAAAAGCATTGGACAATTTTTCAGTTTACTGAACTGAAAAAACGCTTCGACAACCACGCGACAGTAACACAATGAATGTGATCAATCTGTCGTCTATATGCGCACAAGGCTTATCACATCAGCCTCAGTCCGACTGAGTCCATCAATGTACTTACGTACATACAATGATCGACAATAACCAACATTTTATATACATAGTCTTATATACTCGACCGTTTTAATGGCCATTACACAGGAAATCAAGCTTTGTTCTGCGCTCAATCAAACTGCGCATCTCGGCGGTAATTCATTAATAAGCGGCACATAACGCATATAAACATCATAATAACGCGCAAGCATGATGAGCGAGACACACATTGAATTGAATTATGTATTATGATGTATGTATATGTTCTAATATACGCATGCGCCAACGACTTACAATTAGATGCGCTTGCCGCTCATCGTAACGCTTCATGGCCAGCGAAGACCAATTGCTTACATGGAGTCATTCTAATTACGTGAATTATGAGCGATGCATGATGTGAATGGTGGAAGTAAATCACCAATGGACAAGCTCAATCAATGTATGTACATATAAACATAAAAATGTAAATGCATCGAGTACTCGATACTTAAGTTACTTATCTCTAGATATGTAGAAATTCTATGCGTATACAAATTGATCAAATTGAAAACATCACTAACCATTTTATTTCAAGTACAATGTGTACTTATATGTATGCACTTGTAAATATACTTGTAAATGCAACCAAACAGCAAGCGTGCCCGGATCAGTTGTAAGGAGAAATAAAAAAAATGCCGCCTTTAATTGTGCCGACGACGCTTTACTCTTCTTCCGACATACGTAAACAAATACAAGTAAAGTATTAACATGATAATTACGGTATGACGAGCGACGATTACGATAGGTACACATACATAATAAAACGTATTTAATCTTTGCCGTAAACTATTTGCCTTAGCGCAATTCCACCGAAAGCAACTGAACGCGCGATTGATAAAATGACATTTCGACGAACATGCGCATGTATGACGTGTGTTATGATGATTGAATCGAGAGAGTTGAAAGAAATTTCGCCGACTTTTACGATTTTGATATTTTGTACGACATTCTCGCGACGTGATGCGATGATATTCACGTACGATGAATATTTGATTGTAGTGTTATTTGTATTTATTACAATTTCGGTCTTCTTTTAACCATGGAGACTTTGTTACAATTCTTATCGGTAATTGGAAACAATTAAATTTTATTTTATGCGCGTTTAAGGATATTAATATTCTTATTATTTTGTGTAGAAATTTTTATTGATGTAGTTGATAAGCTTATTATCATAAATGTTATTTCACTTTTGTGGAAAGTTCACTATGTGAGGGGAAAGTAAATATTTTCATGGCTTTGTCATAGAATACCCAAATTAATCATCTCGAATTGCATAGTTATTCAATTTTTATATTTATGTCGTGCTTGTATTTAGGAAAAACCTAAGTATTTGTGACGTACTTTCCCCTAGTTGAAATTTTCATAAAAGTAAAATGAAATTAAGATTAAATTTATTGTATTTATTGGTTTGAAAAATAGGTGAGTACGTCATTTTGCAGGGGGGAAAGAAAATGTACATATACAATTATTTAAGTACTAGATCAAAAATTAACCAGGCGCCTTAAACGAAGGTAGAAACGTAAATTTGAATAAGCTAACTCTAAAATTCTGCTTCCTATGTAATTTTGCGTTCGGACGCTGATGCGTAAATTTAGCACAAGTCACTCTAAATTTAGCAGAATTTGGCCGAAACACTGACAGCTAATGAATAATTATTGTGTACAATAAACTTAACCTGATTCTAGCAAAGTTATCTAGAGAATTCTTCCCAATAAAATTACCTAAATTTATTATTAAACATATAAAATGTTAAATCTAAAACCTGCACCATGAGTGTAATTCACTATATATCCTTGGGTTAAGCATTAGATTTACTTAAGATTTACCTGAATGAGCATTATGGGCACTGCATCAACATTATACGCGTATAGTCCAAGGTGCACGTCGCAAACCAAAGAAGCATGAAAGCTTTGTCATGTTCTGTCAAGCTCGAGTCATAAGTAACAATTAGTGCCATTCAGTCAAGTGCTACAACAATTATATCTACAGTACTATGGTCTTACAACCCGGTATCGTACGACAACTGTAACTAAACACAAGCAACGAGATGTGCTATATATTTTATTTTTAATAATCTACGTTTCTTAATACAAGGGGTGTCCAACCATTAAAATTAAAGGTTAATTCAATAATATGAAAGGTGGATCAAGTGTTGCCGACAGTTGATGACTTTAAAATCATAATAACATTAATATTTAGGTAAAACATTTTGTTAATTTATGTAATCAAACCTAAAAATATATTAAAACATAAATAGGCAATATTTATAGCAATTTCATTAATGTACAAAATTGAGATTGGGTTAATCCGTTTAACCCTAAAATTACACATTTAATGACATAGCGGTATCCGAATGCAACGCATGGCAATCTATTTGAAAGCTCTCTTGGCGGAGATGAGAAGACAAGGCGACAAGGCGCAAATACTTGGCATGCTTACAAGTGCTGCTTGCGAAATGCACATAAACGTAATTTCGAGTAGTGCAGATTAGTAGTACCTACGAGTATGATCACCAGCGATTAGTTAACTGATCGCCATCCTTCGAGGCTTCTTATTTCGTATTTGTTATAGTCCTCTATAATAATATTTCTGCTCTTGACTAAATCGCGGATAACTCACTTATCTTCTTAATATCAGCAGTAAAAAGCAAGCAGCAAAATAGGATATTTACAGGAAAATCTAGTTATACGGGATATTTTCCGGCGTGAGAGGAAAGACACAAGTCTAGAAGAAAATACAGTTTAACCTCGCTTAACGAGCAATTCGCATAACAAGCAAAAATAATTTTAAAAATATGTCCCATTTAACAAGCGATGTTTCGCTTAACGATTGACGTGGTAATGCTAAAAGTGTAGGAAACTGTTTTTTCGTTACATTGAGAAGCATCATCCTACTAAGGAGAAACAAATGTCTCTAGACAACTTTCTAGAATTTTTTTTTTGTTGCTGTAAATAGAATTCTCATTCTAGCTTAGTTTATTCCGCGATAGAAGAAAAGATGAAGATGAACCACGCTCCTTAACAATTTTTAAGTATTTTTCTTTAAAAAATGTTACACATAACGTATTTAAAGTATTTGTTTGTTGAAAGTTTCAATTTTTAATTATTTTTTAGGTTAGGAACGCATCATCGTGTTTAATATTAATTTAAACGGTAAAAATTGTTTTGCATTACGAGTAAAGCTCCGGAACGAATTATGCTCGTTATGCGACGTTTTACTGTATGTGACTAATTTTACAAACTTTTACTGTAATAATACTTTATAGCCTTGTTTTCTATACCTACGTACAAAGTTATAAACGACTGCAATGGCATCGTTTTAACCATATTTGGGAAGTTATGTCCACACATTATAAAACGTAAGTTAGAATAAAATAAAGTGTATTGGTTTTCCTAGTTTTGCACTTTAACCTCAGCCAACTTTTTTAAGGGTTAGAATAGCAATTAGTAAATTTCTAAATTTAATTTAAAATTGATAATGCTAATATTACTAGGGTGTCTCCCTAGGTAGTAAAGCCAATGGTGGTAACATTTAAAAACATCTTATTCCCTATTCAAATTACCCTTTCGTCACGGTTGGTAAGCCACTAGGTTTCCCCTATTCTTCAAAATTATATAAGCACATTACCTGGCAATTATTCAATTATCTATACCAAGATCCGAACCGACGTTTTTCCACTCTTTGCGTGCACACGAGCGCGTTAATGTTCTATTTCCTTAAACATGCAACAGCACATGTCACAGTAGGTTGATCCCCGCATCAAGTAAAAAACATACTCCCTTTAATTTCCATCTACTGTCAGTTTACCATGAACGGGTCTCGGTCATCCATATGTACTTACTTACTACTCACTTATACTGCTAGGTTATGTATGTATTTACATTTATGAATGCGATGGGCATAAATATATGTATGCGTTTACTCAGATGGAATCGGATGCCAGAACCAGCCGAAGAGACTGATATACGAGTAGGCTAAGTTATAACGTTATGTGGCACGCGTCAATCACTCGTCGATAAATATTAATAAAAGCCTTTATTTGGCACTTAATGTATGGTATACCATCTCTATACCAGTATATGCTTTTATACACTCTTCATGTGCTCTATTACATACAGAAATGGCACGCGTTGATAAAAAAACACTGAGCTATGTGTTGAGTGATGATGATTTCGTTTTTATTTTGACTTGCGAATGATTAATCATGTCGAGAATTTATGGAATCTTAATTAATTCAGTAGGAACTTTAAAATATTTTGTAAAATTGATTTTCTTTTGGGATTTACTTATATGTACAGTGTACTAATACCAAGGTCATTTGATAAAAAAAATACCGCCCTATAGGTCGTCTAATGTCCACTAAGCCTTGGTTTGATTCGAAAATGACGTCATCGGGGTAAAAATCGGTTCCTTAGCGATTCCAGGGTTTCAGTCGGTTTGCTAGGTTAGTTGTGTCATGCCAACAATTAATGACTTAACATATAAATGGAGGCAAACTTGTCTATATTAGGACCAATGACGTCAAAAAATGAGTGAATTTGGTTGTCTATGTTTAATTCACTTTTTACATTAGACGATATTTTTTTCAATTGACTTTGTACTACTACTGCATGTGATTACTCAAAATAAATACTCGCTGACTAATTTCATTCAAAAATAATAATAAAAAGACACAAGCGTTTAATAAACTTTCAACAACAACTTCATAGTTTTCTACTATATTCATATATCGAATTATGTGTATATTATGCGTATCTATCTATCTTAGTATCTAATATCTAGCTGTGAATTTCAACAATTTAAATTTATCAATAGCATGAAACACGAAATTTTCATAAAATAGTTATAAAGCAATCATCGTATAAGATAATAAAATTTGTTTCTATTTAGATTTGAGATGATTTAAGTATTGCCTCTGTTGTCGGTACTTCTCATGGTATGCCACCCGCTGGTAGATAATGGGCATCACCATTCCGTTAACGAAGTAACGCAGTTCGAGCTCTTTTCTATTTCAACGCATTTCGGTTTTGTCTACTACTTATGAACTACCGTGCTCATTCAAAAATATTACACGTGTATTATTAAATATATATATATGTGTGGGTGTGTGTGTGTAAGTATAAGGCACAAGATTTAATATTTCATCATCGTTTTATTTTTCTTTTGCGTTCGTTTTAGCGGCACAGCGCGTGCTCCTTTCGTTCTGCTTGGTTCCTTTTCGTTTATTTATATTCCTATTGTTGATATTTATGTCGTCCATTAAATTTTATTTTATTTCTTTGGAGTTACCACAACTGGAGTTGTAGTAAGCAGTAGCTTACTGTAAGTGGGCAGAGATTAGCTAAACTATGCTATTTAAAGATATAATGAATTTTTAACTTCCGACAATAAGTTTCAGCGGTCAAAAAAAAAGTTGAAATCTCTAAAAATTACCTTTTGACTACTGAAGTATGTAAATGTAATGTACTAATGTATTGGGTTCTGGAATTTCTTAGGTTTTTAGGAATTTTTTTGCTACGGTAAGATTGGAACAGTTATGTTTACCTTTTTTTTCTCTCTAAAGTTCTTATTTCCATTATTTGAAGGAACTGAAATATTTCTTTGAGTAAGACATTTATCGGAAAATTGCATTTCTCCGAAAGTGTCCTATATTTTTGTAAATCTGGACATGTAGTATCCATATCAATGGGCAGAACATGCCTGACTACATGAAGAAAGAAAAACTGGGGAAGCGACTACTCAACAGAAGAATGAAAGGAGCGAAATCTAAAGAAAGGCCGAGAATAAGATGGGAGAACCAGACAGCTGACAGTAAAACGAGAAATTGAAGAAGGAACGAAATGAGCTGGAAAATGTAGGGAAAAATTAAGAGAATCTAGGGACCAATAACGGTTTGGTGAGCCATTGAAAGGAAGGATTTAATTTAACTTATTTGTGGTTCATAGATGCCGTAACTAGGGTCAAGGTTTTGCGCTCACAATTTGTTACCATGGTGAAATTGCGGGGAGTTGGTAGATATTTCTTAGATGCTGTTCTGTGCGGTTTAAGCACCCTCGCTCAGAAAAATGAAATTAACGATTTCACGCCCGAAAATTGTTTTCATTGGTAATTCTAAACAATTTCTATAACTATTATGCCTAACTACGTCTCTGACTCTGTCCGAAATAGATAAAAATATACCCTAGTGTAAGTTAAAGAAATAATTTTATACTTAAGCGCATTCTTAGGTTTTGTATAGCAGATGCCATCTATTGACTATATGAATTTATTGCTTTACAAAATGATTCAAACCGTACAAAGAGGCAGTAAAGTTGTGCAAACATAAGTACTTCACTAATGTAATAAATAATAAAGAAGCCAGATTAATATAATGTAATTTATGTTAGGTTAATGCTTATTGTGAATAGTAATTGCCGACTTTTACCATCGTTTAAACGGAACAGTATATTATATTATATTAATATGGAAGGTAACTAAGCAAGTGAGCATTTAAAGCGTTTATATGTGTAATAAATTGATTTGCTTTACATTAAATTTGACACTGAAGTTCAAATAAAGATTTGCAGCTTTTATATGTTACTACATAATAGTTTTTCCATTAAGGCATATCAAATGTTAAACTATTAAAGTGCACTTTAAATATAAATATATTATAAGTTACATTAAATTCGAATAAAATCTTTGCAACTTTTTTTTGAAGGATTTAATTTATATAGCCCTGCAAACTAGGTTGATCTACATATTAATATCATAAACCAAATCATTTTCCGTTTCAACATATTTCTATGTCCAATACGGCAACATGACACAAAGCCACCGCGAGAAACGAAGTCAATAATAAACAATCATAAACCTAAGCAATTTTATTGTCTTCGGGTATGTAGGTACACCATGTTTGACAGATATAGTATCTGAAATACTTGACAAATGTATCTACAACGCCTTCTCTTCGCCAGATCCAAGTTTTTACTTATTTTATTATATATAACAACCTATATTTAAATCAGGGGTCGGTAACCCTTTCTTGATATCATTGCATAATTTGTTTATTAAGTTACAATGTGAGACGTTTCCGGTCTTAGTCTTTAAAAATTGCTTAAGATTAGCAGCATGAGCAAACTATGATTGTATATAGCAAAAAATTCTAAATGAATAGGGTACATGTAACTGTTGCAAACCAATGAATATAAAGAAGTCAGTAAAAGAAAAAAGTGTAGAGGGTAGACAGGAGCTTCAACCTACGCATTCTTCTCGCTTCTGGTAACTGCAACGAGCGGTTAAGCGTTAACCCAGTAACTCTTCAGCCGACAAGCACCGTGCGCGGAAACAACAACTACAAAGATAATAATAATAATAATCATCATAAGAGGCACCGAAATCTTAAGCTGAATATATAGAGCGCGTACAACCAATGCAAAATTATTCGCGTTGGAAATACATAAATAAAGTTTCAAACGCGCGGCGGCAACAACGATGCACGCGCAAGGCAAACTGTCCAACAAATCAAATGAATTAGTAAGTCACACCAAGAAGTTGAATTGTGATTTACTAAATTTACAAATTCTGAATTTTAGTTAATCCCAACAATGCTTTTCAAACCTAAATTTCAAATTTTTATCATTTTTTTAAATAAAAATTCAAAAAGAATTAATTGCTTACAATATAAGTTGATTTATTTATATATTTCAAGCATCCAAGAAGTTAGTTTCCCCACTGGGTGGTCAACCTATCGACGCATCCTCATTAAAACCAAAAGATTAAAATAAAAAAAAACACCTACAAAACATTAACATTAACGCATGGGGTCGTATCGTTCATACATCAGTGTGGAACATGCAATGAGCAAGCTCTTCGACTCCTCTTGCTCGCTTCTTGTTTCAGCTTACTTCTTGCTTTTCTCAGCAACTACTGTCGACATAGCACGCTATAGTATTTAGTTGGACGGAAGCCCAATGCAGATATATATTTAATAAAACACGGGAATGATGAATGACGACGTTTCTGCGTGGCGCGGCTCTCCTCAGTCCTGTCGTATCGCGATCGTCCTTGTAGGTAGTATTACCTACCAACAACGTGCGTTCACGAAACTTAACCGAACACATTTGTACGTAATACACATACTGGTTAATTAGTCAATTAATTATAATGCAATTGTAACACTTGCAAACACCTAAGGATGCTACTAATTCAACAGTTCAACGTTTAGAACATGCTACAAACTGATTTTGTAAGGTATTTCGATTAAGTCAAACTTAAAGGATTAAATTGCAATTTTTTTTTGGGTGGAAATATATTGATTAGGAAGAAACATAAGGTCGAAACGTATTTCAATTAAACCTTTCTTATGCCCAGAGCAAAAAGAAGCGATGATACATTACGATGACAAAAAAACAACGCGCACATCCATATTGGTAAGTATTAAGTACGTAGTACGATCTTCTTCTTCTTATGTCGCATAGTTACTTCGGCGGGAGGAGACGAGCTAAGAGATATGTGCGCGCCGAGTTTTTGAACTGTACAGATGTGGCGCAACTCGTAATAAATGAATAACTGATGTAGATTGGAAAATTGCTTTAGCGCTTTAGCTGACATCCAACAATATATTACACCTAGAGGAAAAAGAAAGAAGATGAAAGGAATTTACAAACTTACATGCAAGATAGAGATGCGCATATTGCTTATATATAGTTGAAACAATATGTTAGCTAATTGCAAATTGTAATTTAGAAATGTAATTGTAATTGGTTTTATTTAATTATTACATATACGTTTTGTAGGCCCATGCGGTTGGTTTATTAACCAATTAATAAAATAATTAGTTTATGTTAATATTGATTTTTAAATGTCAACTCATTTGCAGATTTTTATGGGTTTTAATTGAATTTAAAAATTTTAAAATGATGATGCTGATAATTCAAGTTTTAGGATGGAATCGAAATTAGAAATTATATGGGGACGATCTGTATGTATAATATTTGCATTCACATGCATGAATTGATACTACGTGTCTAAGCAACTATTTGTTGTACAGTTGATTATTATTTGAATTGTATTATGTGGCTATATCGATATCTATGTAAAGTTCGCATGTGTACGGACACACACGGATCGACATTTCCACATGATTGCATTGGTGATTTATCTTAATGCGGCGCACGGCCAATGATGTATTGTCTATTGCTAACCTGGCGTTACAAAATCCCCCTGGTATTTAGGTCGATACATATGCGCATTCATAAGTACTTCATGTATACATCTACCGCAAGATGTCTAACCTATCATTCATTTCGTCTAAACTTAAGGAAGTTTTTATGTTTCTTGTATTTTATATGTACTAACAATATCTAAATATGAGCAATGTGTACAATGAGTACTTTTTCTGTCAGGTACTATTAAATTATGATTTTGGGTAGCAAATTTTAGGGTTTGTTCTTTTTGGTATAATTTTTGAAGGACAACAAATGAGCTATTTTGATGATTTTTTTTTGGATATTAGAAATGAAGTAAACTTTCCAAATTTTTTGTAGGTTGTAGAACAACATTAATTCTTTGTCGAATAATTTTTTTCATCAAGATATTTTGTTTTTCACCCCTTTGAGAGCAGCATTTTTGGACAACCTCCGGGATGTTGTATCTTGCTGGCTGCATGGTTTGCGAAGAACATGTACATCGTAGAACAACTGGACTTGTAAAATCAAAAACTCAATTAAATTCTGTACCATGTAACATCAGACTTTTTTCGAAACTCAGAAAAATACAAAAATGGCGGCCACCAAAAATAAAAATAACTATTTACAGCCAGTTGAAATTATTTGGTTTTAAGTTGGATGTTTTTTTGTATTAAAATAATATATAAATATGCACAAACTCATATCGATAATAAGTATCAATATCTAACAAGTATCGTTTCAATTTGACATCGACAGCAACATGAACGATCTAAGATTGAAGCGGTGCATACTCGTACGCACGACGAGCCGCATCGTGAGCTGTTAAACCGTGTAATCCGAATTGTGAATGCGCGTTTATTACTTTACTTCCACCGACATGAAAGGCACGTTGCTTCGCGTCGCACACACAACAGATCGTAAACGTTAGGAGGATTGATTGCCGCGTTAAATAATCCTCTCGGCATCAAGCGACTCGCGAATCGCGATCGGGATTTACGACCGTCGTTTACAATGCCAATACGCGCCAATAAGGAACTAATCAAGTGGGATGTCAGGAAGAGACTTCGCATCTTCATAACATGATAACTCGTTGCGTCGAACGG
Source organism: Lissagria laeviuscula (assembly GCA_030264695.1). Lineage (NCBI taxonomy): Eukaryota > Metazoa > Arthropoda > Insecta > Coleoptera > Staphylinidae > Lissagria > Lissagria laeviuscula. The sequence continues at coordinate 11,538 of JARJDU010001261.1, forward strand.
TCCCAAGTTCGGTACCCACGTCTGCCCAACAAACGATGATGGATATAGAAAAGGACGATATCTCGATAGTGATGGGACTTGATCGACGCGGATGAAAAGGACGAAAATGAAGAAGAAGAAAAAAACAAATTACTACTGCACATAGATTGAAGATGCACGTGATATATTTCCATTGGATTGGTACTTTGAACATTTCAAATGAAGAAAAAATTAATGCACAAATGTTTTTCGCGAAGGACAAACGAAAGAAATATTTATTGATTTAATAGCGAATAGCGTTATTATATTGCATTACAGTTATCTACCAAGAAGCGACTGGCGACCGACCTTTTCGATTATCCGCCATTTCCCCATTTCGTGTCTGGCTTTTTGCATGTCATGTTTTATTTATTTAGCTGGCGTGCAAAATAAAATTGTTTAATAGTACCGCGTAACCGCTGCATGCGTTTCACGTAGCTACGAGTATTACACGTCCTATTAGGATTACTGCACAGCGTGAAACATTATTTAATTTCTTTCGCAAACTAACTAAGCGCGCGCAATACATACAGCACAACAGTACCATACGTCTAATAAACCATCATTGTTACAATTCCCTTTATTTCACTTCATTTTTCTTTTTTGTTGAAGCTGGAGTTGAGCTGTTTTGTTGAGTTGACGAGTTTATTAATGGAATTCAATTTGTTCTCGGAAGCATTTAGTTTTCAATTAATTAATTAATTAACTGCCAACTGCGTTTTATTCTAGTTTTATTTTGGAGACTTAATTAAATTACTTTATAATTGCTGCGTTGGTGTCAGGGACTTATAAAAAATTTAATCGTATTTAGGTCATTCGTTTAATTATAATTTAAATTGTAATTGCGTTAAATTGTAATCACGAGGTAATTAAGTTGTCATTGAAACTTATTTTATATAGGCATCTTAATTTTTAGTTTTATGGAAATGGGGATAGTTTGTTATTCATTTAAACATAATTTTATAAATTAAAAAATTAAGAAAAGGGGACTAAACTAGCACTTGGCGAGCGCCTAGGGCCCCGATTGTGCCAAACGCTCCTTTGGTCACAACAGAACTCGGTAGGGCCTCAAGTCAGCCAACTTTCTCTCCGCCTAGTTGGTTTTCATTGCAGTTTTTGTCTATTACGGGGATAAATTGCAAGGTCAACACTCAACTTTCTTTTTTATTCAGAAATTGGGGAAATTGAGAATTACGTAGAGTCGCAGGGTTTGACGCGAGTCATCTGCGTTTGAACGCAGGAACTATTTGTTTTTTTGTTGCAATTTATGAATTTAACCCTAGGATCACATATTTAGGAGTGTTGTTTAACAAAAATATGAACATCTAGTTTATGTCTTTTTGTGATAACATCGTTGGGAGAAGTTTTTTTATGCAAAAAAAACCTTCAAATTTAACTTAACGCTAAGATTAATATCAACATTTAGGAGATGCATATATTAATTATGAGCAGATGTTCAAATACATTTATTGGTGATCATTTTAATGTAAAAATGGTAGCTAAGAGAAAAAATTACAAATGTTATGAAATTTTTAAAATTTTGATCTTCAAAACTATTAGACATAAAAGTTTAATAAAAATACGACAGTGGAATTATTTTTAATTTTACCAGTCTTTATAAAACATCCTTATTTGCACTTCTCTAATGGACACATATTGCATTTTCATTTTTTTTTTGTTTGAAGCTGGTAGTGTGGCATATAGGTTTATTTAGAAAAGCAACACTAAACAAACAAAGTAGGTAACAAAGTATCTAATGTGCTAAATGGTCAACTTTATTTCATTTTATTACACATAATGCATCTGCGAAGATAGCTATTATTATATGGTTTCTTTTCACTTGCTAAAAGAAAAGAAAGTTAACACCCGAGGCATCAAATTTCATCATTTATAATAAAGTCCGAGAGGCGAACCGTTTCTAAAAATAATAAGCAAATGCCTTGAGCTTGCTATTATATGCTACACGTACGAAATTATCAAATCAGATTGAAAACACAAGTAATTTATCTATCTAGTCTTGTGTTGAATTCATCAAATTAAAAATTAGATTGCTAATGCACTAGCTACATGCCAATCTGTGATTATTTTTTAATATTTACAAATTGTGTACATCGGAATATGTCGAATATATTTAGATAAGTTCTAGTAAGTATGCAATTTGTATAATATAGTGGTAGAGTAAGTAATAAATTATATTCTTGTTTTGCAATTATTTGAACATTTCCTATATTTTCCTATATGTAAAACTTGTGTCCCTGAACGTGAGAAACTTATTTATAATTCTGTTTACATTTTCTTTAGCATGTAACTCAATAAAATACATATGCAAATTTAATACGTAGTAGGAAACCATGAAATCAATAGAGTTGTGATACTATTTCTTTTGGATTTTAATAACTAAAAACTTCAAAAATAAAAATTCTAAATGATTATCAATTACTTACAACTTTTATAGTTTAAGAAAAGCGCAAAATTATCCAGCCAAGTTACAAGATCTGATATATATTTGCTATAAATATATCTCTAGCTTCTCAAGTGTGATCTTATTTAATGATTGACTTGTCATTAGTAGATAGCCAGAGGATTAGTATGTAATCTTAGAAATAAATGCGGTTCGTAGTAATATTTAGTATCTATCTGCGAAACCTGTACCGCAACTTTATGCAACTATTATAGCATAGGGTAATGGCAAGCCGCAAATTGAAAACTATTGATGTTTGCAAACGAACACTTACACAACAGCAATAATAACAACAACAAGTATTCGCACTGTTAACCTATCACGTCGTATGTAACACT
>JARJDU010001292.1:0-11707 GCA_030264695.1 Lissagria laeviuscula
GTTGTCCTAGGTTTGGGGCGGTCTTAATTCTATGATTTATGTTTCTGAAGTAGAATTCTTTTAATGACTTCACTCTGTGGCAAAATTTACTTCACAGAAATAAAGTAACTTTGTGAAAGGTAAACACATCTTTTATTAATTATTGACTTACAGTGGACTTTTATTATAGTATGTTAAAATTATTATTATTCTTTTAATGTTTAGTAGGATATATTACGATTCATTTTAGAAACAAAATGAATTTGAATTGACCGCAACAAATAGTCTCAACTCTTACTAAATTATTAGCTACATAATCTACTGGGAAACTGAATATCGATGTGTCGAGCATGCATTTTCGAGAAGATAATTTACAGTCGATCACGCCTCTCGGCTCCAGTGTATCTGATCGTTACACAATATTATAAAATGTATACTAACACATAATATGCAAGTACACGAAGATACTGCCGCATACGCATAATATTAGTATATAAAGGAGGATCAATTATCTCTACGAAACCAATTTCAAACTGATATACGACGATGTTTTCAGTAAATAAATCATATCTTCACCTCCCATGATACCAAGGCATCTATTACCAAGCGACTATATTTCGGCGCTGGTTTGTTGTTCAGAACATGATTATATATACAAAAGTGTAAATACGAGAACAGTGCCAGTAGCCTTCCTATATCTATCATAATTACATATCAATGCGCTCGTTATCTTCATCATTAACAATCTTTTTATAGGGAAGTTCCTAACAGTAACTCAACTTTATTCATGAATACTAAACCAAGAATGTAATAGTTGCACGATAATTGAACGATAATTATTCAAATTATAATTTGAACATTTTATGTCGAGTCCTAATGATTATAATAATAAAAATAATTGAACCAAACTTTATATTGGTCAAATTAAAACATTTTACTGCCATGGTAATACTCTTCAATTAGTTAGTTTTATAACTGACATTTATATGTCACCAATGCATACAATTTTATACGATATTACTAGTACGTAAAAAAAAATTAATCTCACGGTGATGAATACGGCACCAAATTCACCGAATGCTCGATTGCAAGCAGCCCAGGAGCATAAGAACGTTATCTCAGCTCCGTTCAAAATTAGCAACATAAGTTTTGGGCACTGGAGCGTAAGTCCAGCAGGATATCGCCGTCTAGAAGAAGATAATAATCTTGAACCAAGATCTAGTATTCTATTACCACATCTTCAACAATCGGAGAAGAAATTTTTCGAGCTGGTGGCAAACAATGACGTTGACGAAGTAAAACAATTTTTAGCCGAAAATCCAGGATTTAATATTAACTGCGTGAATTTCCAAGGAGTCTCTGCATTGCACATTGCGACGCAAAATAAATCCGAACCTATGGTTGAGTTCCTCTTGAGTCAACCAAATATAGACATTAGCGATTGTATTTTGCATGCTATCAGAGACAATCAAATTAAGATCCTCCAAATGTTACTAGATAAGTTACAAGAGACTGCACCTGGCTTGGAATTCGTTGGCGTTACACACAGTTCCGATTTTCCTGATCATGTAACACCTCTTATCCTTGCCGCGCAATGCGGGCATTTTGAAATCATAGAATTACTTATTGAGCGAGGTCATCGCATTACAAAACCGCATCCACCCGATTGCAGATGTACAGATTGCATGTTACACTTGCAACATGACGATCTTTTACATGGTGAAACTTTAAGATTAAATCTATATCGTGCTATCACAAACCCAGCTTACATTTGTCATTCAACTCATGACCCAATATTGACAGCATTTGAATTATCCCGCGAGTTAAACGATTGCAGTTTTTTAGTACCAGAATTTCGCAATGTATATAAAGAACTAGCAGATGAAATAAGTGCATTTGCTGTGGAGTTAATTGCCTGCTGTCGGAGTACGGAAGAAATCGATCTTATTCTTCGACAAAAGAGTGGAGACACTAGCCCCGGCTTAGTATTTCCGCGCCTCGTAATGGCACTCAATTATAAACAAAAAGGATTTATTGCTCATCCAAATACCCAACAAATGGTCGAGTCTGTATGGCATGGCGACTGGTACGAGTGGAAGTATAAAAACGTCATTATCCGATTTCTGTATCCGATTGCGCGAGTATTGATGTTACCAATAATGGCCCTCTTCTGTCTCATGATGCCAAATCATTCATGGGTAAAGTTCTGGAGTATACCATTGAACAAAATGATAACGCACAATGCATCCTACATTCTGTTTCTTATCTTAATCTTCTTGGAATCAAATGCTGACAAAACTGGACAGAAGAGGGGACCACCAAACACTGGAATTGAACCATTTATAGTTACATATGTAATGGGATATGTGTGGAGCAGTTTTCGAATTTGCATGATAAAAGGACCTCGCCGTCACTTTCAAAGTATGTGGAGCATTTTTGATGTCTTCATGTTCACATTGTTTCTCCTAACATTCTTTTTTTGGTTGGCTTCCTATTTTGATGTAAGGAAAAATGATCAGACGGACTTAGAACGCAAATATTGGCATCATTTAGATCCGGTACTCATTGCTGAAGGTTGTTTTTCTGTTGCGGTAATAATGGCATTCTTCAGATTATTGATACTATTTCGGTTAAATTACTTTCTTGGCCCACTTCAAATATCTCTTGGAAAAATGAGTGCGGATATTGCTAAATACATTACGATATTTACTCTGCTTTTAATTGCATTTTCGGCGGGTATGAGTAGGTTCTACCAACCCTACTCTGGAATGGTACAAACTGACGACAATGGTATAAAAACGGCGCAAGTATCGTCTTTTATAAATTTCTCTGCCGCTTTGAAAACCTTCTTTTGGGCGATTTTTTGTATGGCACCTCTGGAATCTGCTGATGTTATCATTGAGAACCTTCCTGGAGAAAATGATAAAACTACTATCATCAATCATCATGAATTTACTGAAGCGGTGGGGTATATTGTTTTTGGAATATTCGAAGTACTAATTGTCATCATGTTATTGAATATGCTGGTAGCTACAATGAGTAACACGTTTCAACGAGTTACCGACAACGTTGACATTGAATGGACGTTTGGGAAAACTGAATTTTACATTGAGTACATGAATCAAACTATTTTACCACCTCCGCTTAATCTAATACCCACTGCTCATGGTATTGCTATTGTCATTGAGTGGTTGACAGTCGCGAGCAGAGATGTGCCCGGAAAATCCGCACGGTGTAATCTAAGCCATTGCTGTTTCATCGAAACGGAAGTAGATAAATATGTGGCGAGGGATTTTCCAATTCTCATGTCGCAAATCGTACAGCGTTATTTCCGAGAAAAGGATACAAGCAGTGATAATGCAGGAGATGAACTTGAACAATTAAGAAATGACATTGCTGAACTGAAACAATTGCTAAAAGCTGCTAGTGCGGCGATATAAATATTAGTTAATTTATGTAATATTTTATTTGATATTTTACACAGTAACTTTATCTATATATTAGTTTACAGGCCATTATTAAAATGATGTAATATGCAATATATAAAATGTAAGTTATATAACTTTAGAAATGTATTGACATAATCAGATTTTTTAATACAATCGTGTGAAATGTGCGCAAAGTTAAACTATCTACGCGCTAATGCCCAAAATAGGCACAGACGCAATAGCATTACTCGTGTAATTTATCCATGATGACAGGTTACCCGCCTACGAGCACTAGCTCGAAAACCTAATGTTTCTAACTTTAAATATATAAATTATTTGTCAATATTTTAAAATAAACCTACATTTGACTTTGATATTCGAGAAAGACATAATGTAACATGAAGATTAGCAAACTACAGAATATTCTTGAATTCATTTAAACATGTGGAAGACGAAAGAAGACCAATGCCGAATGAAAATCTATGGTAAATCGATTAGCGATTAAAGATCAATTTGGATAGCGAACATTTGTATCAAATAATGTTCGTTAACCGATCATTCACTGTACTTTCCTCTGAGATTTTACACGATAATGTAAAAGATGTAAAAGACTATAGGCAACTTTATAAACACTACATTTTATGGAAAATTTTTTGTTTGAAGGTTAGCAGTAATGTGTATATTGTCATGGATGTATAATATATTAGTGGATGCAAAACTTGTGTTACTATAATCAAAAGTGAAGCAAACTAATTCTAAATTAGGAAAAATACAAATTAGCATACAATAATTTTTGTAATTTTATTGTAGATGCCATAGTTTCAGTACTTTTACTGGCTTATTTATTATATATCATATTTACATATTCTGAGAGTTTTTTACTCAGTTATATTATACATCAATAGTTTCTCCCATCAAAAAGCATTTGACATATTTTAGTTTTAGCGCGCTTTTTAACAGAATTTATACGGGCTGAACATAGTTTTTGGCGCCATTTCACATTAGCTTCTTGAGCACGAACATTCCTAGGTAAGTTAAAATTATAAATTGTTACTATTAATACTCATTAATAAAAATTAATGTAGATTAAAGCATTCACAATGGCTTTGGTTAACGCTCTAAACAAGGAAAATGTAACCTCCAACGTTTTGCGTGAAAAAATTCTCAATAAAGAGAATCTTGAAATTAAATCGTTGTCTATATCACCTTCGCCGCCTTCAAAGGAAACATTTGACCCGGAAATAGAGCCGCTTTTGAAGGAAAATCCACGTCGTTTTGTTATTTTCCCGATTCAGTATCCAGACATTTGGGCTAAGTACAAAGAAGCAGAGGCATCTTTCTGGACGACTGAAGAAGTTGACTTATCCAAAGATGTAGCACACTGGGAAAAACTAACATCTGATGAGCGTCACTTTATCTCGCATGTTTTGGCTTTCTTCGCAGCATCAGATGGGATTGTTAATGAGAATCTTGTTGAACGTTTCAGTCAGGAGGTTCAAATTACTGAAGCAAGATGCTTCTATGGATTTCAAATTGCAATTGAAAATGTGCATTCAGAAATGTATAGCACGCTAATTGAGTCCTACATTAGTGATGAGAAAGAGAAGGAATATCTTTTCAATGCCATTGAAACTATGCCCTGTGTTAAGAAAAAAGCAAATTGGGCATTGAATTGGATCAGCAGCAAGGAAGCTACATTTGGTGAACGTGTAGTTGCATTTGCTGCAGTTGAAGGTATCTTCTTTTCTGGTTCATTTGCTTCTATTTTCTGGCTGAAGAAACGTGGACTCATGCCTGGTTTGACATTTTCTAATGAACTGATTTCACGTGATGAAGGTCTTCATTGTGATTTTGCCTGTCTCATGTTTTCTCATCTCATCCAGAAACCTTCAAATGAACGAGTTACTGGTATTATTCGTGATGCGGTCAAAATAGAACAAGAATTCCTTACAGATGCACTTCCTGTTAGTTTGATTGGCATGAACTGCAGACTAATGTGTCAGTATATTGAATTTGTTGCTGATCGCTTGCTTAGTGAATTAGGCTGCAACAAAATTTATAACGCCACCAATCCTTTTGACTTTATGACCATTATTTCAACAGATGGTAAGACTAATTTCTTTGAAAAGAAAGTTGGTGAATATCAGAAGGCAGGAGTAATGAATATTGCAACAGACAACGATTTTACATTTGCTGCTGATTTTTAGATCTATTTTAGCCTTAAATTTAAGTTTTATCTATATTATATTTATGCACTTTCTTGTACTTTTAACATTTTAGAAAATCTATTCTTAAACATTTACAAATAAATTCACATGTTACACTCGTAGCTACTCTTGTATAATTTGATGCGAGTCAATTCCTTTATATTTGTCTACTATAATTGTATTAATTGACATAAACATGGTTTATCCAATAAATAAATCTTATGTTCACAAGAATTAAGCGTCATTTATTTGATTGTTTTGTTGTCGCTATAAGGTACGATATATGTATTATCCAAGAAATTTAGTTTCACTTTAATATGCATTACCTTAGTTGGTTTTATATTTGTCCGATGTGTTTTGACTAGTACAGTAAGTTCTCGTCAGGTTACAAATATAAAACTAATTATGATAATGTATAATATTAAAGTGAAATGTAATTTTATGTATGGTTTGAGTGCGTTCATAAATTAACTCGGAGGGCTCTTCTGCGCTCTTTAATGTGCAACGAAGCTGTCAGAGGAATACGATCGCGGAAGGATGCCTCCTCCATGATTAAAGAACTTGTCTACGCCGACTCCAAGGTTGATCGGACACCCATGAGGGGCAGAATGATCCCAGAGCACCTGTGGCGATTTATTTTTTTGCCCAACCCACGGGGTTGTCTAAAAGCCGGCGCTCCTCCTAAGATGTATGCCCGACCTGCTGCAGATTATAATCTACAATTTGTTTCAAAATCCGTCCGAAAGTTTCAAGTACATTTAATATGTGCAGTAATTCGAAAAACTTATCATTCTTACATAAATTGAAAATAAATGTTAAAACTGCAACCTGAAGATTTGGACTCTGTCACCTCGGTAGAGTTCTTTAATTCAAAAGTTATTCGATTAGCTCGCTAATCACATGACCACAAATTTTGCTTGCTGTACCAAGGTAATTTAGGAACACATTATTAAATTATTACTTCAAATTAATATATTGCTTTTTTTTATAATAATACTTTATAATGATGTTTCAGAGTTCATATTATATTTTTTAAATTCCTAATTCAATCCGTTTTCAATCATAATAAAATTATTTTCAAAATTAGCTGGAAATGAGCCACATGCTGTACAGTGGTATCGGGTAATATCGTAAATAAACGAAGATTTTATCTGTGATTTTATCACTGTCATCATTACACTAACCTAACATTTACTATTATTTTCTCCATTTATATCAATCGAGATCAGTAACAAGTAAAGTTTTCTTGAATCTGCGACACGTTTGAATATCAACTCACTTAGTTTAATTATAACAAATGTAATGTTATCGAGAATTTATTGCACTGAATCGGATATACGATGGAGGCAAATCAATACATTAAAAGTATTTAATGCGAAGTAAGTACAAATATCATTGTATCATGTTTACAGTTCAGTATTCATTCTTTTCACATGTTGTTTCTATTCTGAAGTAATTTGCATTTACATTACCATTTAATAATTTTACCATTAAACTTTTATGTTTCTATTGGTTTTAGTGTTATTGAAATACAAGAAGGTCAGGAATATAACGTTTTATTTAAATCTGGAAATAATGATTTAACTGTGAGTGTTATGTTGACAAATGAATTTCCAAAAAGTAAGCCTATTATTAGTATCAAACCAATTGTTTTACATCAGTGGGTGAATGCACAAGGGGAGGTTACTGGTGCACCAGGATTAATTAATGTAAGAAATTATTTCTTAAAATTTATTGCATTTTTTTCTAATTCTAATTAATTTACAGTTTTCAGTTCATTCCGATTTGGGTAGAGTTGTTCAAGCAATTATACGAGAATTTGAACGAAGTCCACCACCATTATTAGATTCATGTAATCTTCCTACATCATCATCATCCTCTACTAGAAGTAAGTAAAGCTTTTAATGGGATGATATTTTTTACACTTGGAGATGTGTAATAATTACTGCTTCGTTATGAATAGCATTTTTATAATACTTTTCTATTTTAGTACAAATTGAGAATGATATAATGGGGAAAGCTAGTCCAAACTATTTATATCAAAATTATGGAACCACCACAAATGCTTCTAACTATCAATCAGCAGCATTTCCTGAGCTTAGTGCAATGAGTAACGATGAATTAAAATTACTTAACGAAAGCGTCGATCATCAAGAAGAATTCTTATACAACATGCTCCAAACGAAAGAAACCAATAAAATGCTAGACGATCTAATATTGCAAATAGAAGAATTAGCGGATTCGAATTTAAGTAAAGAACCTAAACTTCAATCCTTACAGAAGGATGTTAACGATCGTATCGAGGAGGTAACAAAGTTGGCATTTGAAAATGAAAGACTGAATATGGCTTATCAGACAATAGCTGACCAATATTCGCCAAAAAACATTAAGAATAAATTACAGATTGCAGCTGAGGAAGCAAATGTAAAAAGTGAATCGATTGCAGAACAATTTTTGCAAGGCACACTAGATGTTGACAAATTTGTTGTTGATTATATTCAATCACGCAGTCTTGCACAGGCACGGAAGACGAAGGAAGAGAAACTGACACAACAACTACAGAACCTAGAACGCGCAGGATTTTAATAAATATACTTATATCGTATTATCTTCGCTTATTCGATTGTGATTTATTTAGTTAATTTCGTTTAGTACTAAGTTATTAAGAAAATTATTTATATATGTATAGAGTGCGAAACAAAAAGGAAATATAACAATATTACTGGCAAAAGAAAGTACGATCTGCAGATAACAAGATATTTCTGAACACATTTTGTATTTTTAAAATAAAATATTAAGTTAAATAGCGAATAATTCACCTACTTTTTTTTGCTCAAATTGCAGATTTTTTAAACAAATTAAATTTAAATTACTGCTGACCACAGAGACGTTGGAAGCATATTTGGCTCCTGGAATACAATAACTTTTTGGCGTCCTCTTACCGTTAGAATTCACCTCACTTGAGCACAGTTTGGCGCCCGGGGCATTATAACTCCCCTTGCTCACCCTTCACTACGTTACTGGCGGACCACTTTAATTTAAACATCAAATATATATTGCAATACTGTCTATATTTAGGCTAAATAAGTTTTAAAGGGCCGTACACAACTAGAATGTCTATACTTTTCCTGGAGTGTGTGTTATATAATTATTGTTTAATTTAACGTCTTTTTCTTACATTCGGCTATCTAAGGTTCTTCCCATCAAGTACAGCACGGCCAACCAGCGGCCCGCCGTGCGTATATTTGCGGCCTGCTAGTTTTATCACACTTTTAGGTTTGGAGGGTGCCCAGTGGTCCGCTAAGTATTATAGGCTGTGTGTGTATGGATTAGGGACTGCGATAGAATTACGTTAATGTTCATTAATTTCGGTGGGTCGAAAATTGTCTTGTCCACATTTACGTGAATACAAATGTAAATTTATTTCTAGAGGGGTACTGAGAGAAAATTTATTCAATCTAATATATATGTGGTTTGCGAAGTTATGATAAATTGCTAAAAAGGCAACAGATCATTTGGGTTAGTCACCCCTGATCTTCTTGATGTTATGCAGTTTCAGGCGACTTTTGCGATTCTTTTTTCGTTCATGAGTTCATTTCAGGTTTTCTTCAATGCCTGTTCTACAGTGTATTGCATTTTATCATTCTTAATGTTTACATTTTTGTTGTTCGTAGCTGGTTCTTGGATTTGGTATTGTCTGCTTTACTCTCTACTGCAGAGGTGCTAAATGAATGTTATTGTATGTTAAAATGTACACCCCGAAACCTACTATGATGAAGTTTTCGGGCCGGATACATAGAATGCTTGAGAGTGCTAAATAAATATCATAATTGGGTATTTTTAAATTTTCTCAAAATTTTAATGAATAATAGTAGCTTTTAAAACTTTTTTGTGTAACTAAATCTTTATTTATAGTAATAGAACTATAGTTTCGAACAATTTAAACTTGCCATTGTTTATTCAAATTATCTAAGGATTACATTGTTTGGTTTATATAGTCATATATGCTAAGGATAACAATATTATTTAAAATAGTGGGGTACAGAAGCGCGATTGGCTCTATCGGGGCCCTGGATGCCTATGGTTTGTTGTGTTGCAAAATCAGTCAAGTGTAAGTTACAAAACTTGGAAGACAAATAGTAATAAATTTTATGGGTGAAAGATCTGCGCGGGGCCTCTCTGTCGCCACTGGTGTAGTATAGCAATATTAAAGTTCATAGCACATAAGACTATATAAACCAATGAATAAGGTATTAAATGTTTATTACAAATCAATACAATATAACATTAGACTATTAAAAGCTTAAAATATAAAAATAATAATAAGTCTAAACTACAGACTTAAAATTTGTTATGTATTTCATTTAAATAACAGTTTTGATTTCCTTTTACACTTATATAAGATTTATTTAATAAAATGGGCAAATATTAATGAAGAATATCATGTAATACCAATGATTAGTATTAAATGTTTAATGGTCCTTTATCTTGTTTTACATTGAATCAGATAGCAAACAAACAAAAAGAAGCGTGAGCAGACCCCAGGCGAAATGGTAGGATGACCTTCAACCGCTTGCCGGGAAGAACTGGATGAACACCACGCAAAATAGATCAACTTGGAAATTGATGGAGGAGGCCTATGTTCAGCAGTAGACGTCGAAAGGCTCAAGAAAAAGGAAAGAAGACAGCAGAAAATTTTATTTTTGTAATCCTAATAATTCATAACTACTTTGCCCTGGCATCATCTTTGGAATTTCTCTTACTGTACCCAAATAACACGATATGACTTTTTAAAATCAACCAGGAGGTAGATTCAGTGCCTGATTTAAGTATGAACCATCGTGGGCTATGAGCCTAATTAGATAGGGTGCAGATATTTAGAGTGAGCATTTCAAAACGTTTAAAAAAATGCGTAAATTTACATTGGTACATTGGTATTTTTGGACCAGGGCGCAAATCTATGTAAGTCTTGAAAAATATCTACATCTGAAAACTATTCATCTGCATGTATCATCAATGACAGCAACATAAATACTTCCAAAGTAGATTGGTTTTTTGATATTAATCCTATGTATAATGTTCTTATAGATAGAAGGTGTTGCGTTTTGAGGTCATTCCTCAACTATTTGGGAAATTCCAGCACGTTTAGAAGCACTGAGCAATTGCTGTTTAGAATTGGGTAAGGAATTACTATATTCCTTCACTCAATATGATTAGTCATGAGTTCAAATGAGAGTTGGATTATTGAAATTTAGTTTAACTTTCCAAAATTGAAACGTGGAAGAAAAGATGGATGGAAAAATGATGGCGTCAACAATTCGGATTCGTAGATGACGTAAAATTTGAACTTCAAAAAAAAAATTATAGGGGTTTTAGTTTTAAAATTTGAACCACCGCCCCCTTACAACATTTTTTATATTTATCTTGATTCTTATCATAAACATTTTAAGTTTTGAGAATTGACATTTTTATTGTTCTATACATTTTTTTCGTTAAAGTTTAAAAAATTTAGATTCTTTCAGTGAAAATTATTTCTTTTGCCTTCAATCTGATCAATATATCTCATTGGAAATTGTATAAAGCGATGGAAAAATGTTAAGACTGCACATGAGTACTTGTACGCAGATCAAAATACTTCTCAAATATAACTGAAAGCTTGGTTCACATGGTGAGCAGGTAGGCGAAGAAAGACGCCCAACCGACTCCGAACAACCGTTGGGAATTCCAAGTAACAAAATCAACTTGGTTACATTGTGCAGAACATCGCTGCCAACTTCACAATAAACCTTAGTTACTTGATCGGCCATAAATCAAGCACTGTGGAAACATTATTGAACCTGCGCTTAATTTTAACTGTTTCTAGTGTAAAACACTTGTTTTTGATACATAACATAGATGTAGCAAGGTGAGAACATTGAGATGTTACTTATGTAACTTATACATCACTGAGCCGTAGATTAACATGTATCAGATATATTGAACCAACCGTTGGCCCCCAGCACCACCTTCAGGAGGAGTGCGTAACGTCACCAACATCAGCACACTCCAACCGCCGCCAGAAGAGGTCGAGCTCGAGCCCCGACGCGTCCCGAA
>JARJDU010001295.1:0-14764 GCA_030264695.1 Lissagria laeviuscula
AAAATTTAATGACCTTTCTAATGAGTTGCATTAGGTTTATTTCGGATAATTATTTTTGAAGTTATGAGCGTTTAAATCTTAAAAACCAAACTAAAAAAATAAAATTTTGTGTTTAGAGGCAATTTTGACTGTTTAATATAGGGGTGTGGTAATTGAGATGCATATCATTTTAAAGGAGATTTAATTTGCTTTCTAACGATGTTAAATTCATTAACATGGGGTAATTAGTTCCAGAGTTATTCTAGATTATATAATTTAAAACATGTCAGAAAAAATGTTAACATTTTTTTTGAGCTTTAATTTAAGTTTTTTTCTATAAGTTTGGAAAGTAATTCAAAACTCTATCTTTAAGAAAATTTATTGACCTTTCTAATAAAGTTTATTAGGTTTATTTCTGATAATTAGTTTCAAAGTTATGAGCGTTTAAAGATTAAAAAATTAATCCAAAAAAATGATTGTTTAAACGGTGTCGGTTGATCATGCGCAGTAACCGCAGTAAAAAAGAAAACTGTAAATTTTGTGTGGTAATGTCGGTCAAACAAAAGCGTACATTATCAATTTCACCTATTTCGATAAAAATTTATTTAAATTAATTGGACTCACAGTGATTTTATAAACCACATATCTCCATAGTCTTCAAACGTAAGTATTTCATATATTTTATACTGTGTCATTCTTCAGAATTATTATATTGCAATGTAACATGAAGTCCATGCAGAAATGATAGACATAACCTAAATATATTTAAAAGCTGTTCCACGATCTTTTTGCATATTCAAACTTCTTGTAGTTAATAAACGCAAAAGATATATATTAGTTTCTAGTTGTCCTTGCACTTTCCAGCTATACAAATTTTTCATCATGAATATGCTGAAGATTTGTAGACATTTTGCAACTGATACATGGTTTTCGCCAAAAACAACACAAAAGTTGTTCAAACCAGATCCAGTAAAGCTGAAACGTCGTTTAGAAGAAAAGGAGAACAAGAAGAGGAAAGAGAATCAGAGTACTGTAATAATGCCAAAATTCGAGGAATTAATTACAGATACCAGATTCAATAGTTTGAATATTCAAATGTTACCAAGGAATTTATTCCAACAGATTTTTGAAAATTACAGTATGGAGAAAGCACCATTTGATTTGATTCAATCATGTCGAAAAGAATTAGAAAAGCATGGAATGGCTGCAAATGAGTCTCATTATTTGGAAGATGTTGTCTTGGATTTGCCTAAGTTAAAAGGAAATAACCTTGAAGAGCATTTTGAGAATATTGGTAGAGAGCAATCAGAGCCATATTTGCATCTTGCACAAAGATTATTAGGTTCTATCCCTAAAAAACCTAAACTATGGATCTTCAAAGAAGGTTGGATAAGGTATTCAGATTCTGGTGCTGAGCCAGTTGATTTTCCTTTAGAAGAAGAGCTAGTTTTTGATGTAGAAGTTGCTGTGACTTTTGGTCAGAATCCAATTTTAGCAACAGCAGTCAGTTCAAAAGCATGGTATAGCTGGGTGAGTGAAGCATTGATTAATCTAAATTCACCAGTATCCAAGCAATATCATGAAGATGATTTGATACCAATGGAGTCAAGAAATTCAGTAGAAGCTTCAGATCCAGAACATCTTAAGAAACCAAAACTGATAATTGGACATAATGTATCTTATGATAGAGCTAGAATCAAGGAACAGTATTGGTTAAATAGAACAGGAACAAGATTCCTTGATACAATGTCCTTGCACATATGCATTAGTGGCATGACAAGTTACCAAAGAGCAATGATAAAGTCTAAGAAAGAAGCATCAAATGAAGAGGAATGGAAAACGTTCAGTTCATTGAATAACCTGAGTGATGTCTATCGATTATATTGCGGGATGTCGGTCTCCAAAGACCCACGAGAGGTTTTCGTCAAGGGTACCTTGAAAAACGTCAGAGATGATTTCCAAAGTTTGATGGATTACTGCGCGGGAGATGTTTTAGCAACTCATAGAATCTTTCAGAAGGTATTCCCAATATTCCTGGAACGATTCCCACATTCTGTCACGTTCGCAGGAATGTTAGAATTAAGTACGGCGTATTTACCTATCAACCAGAACTGGAACCGTTACATTGAGGAATGTGACTTAACTTATGAGGAATTAGAAATCGAGGGGAAAATGCTTCTTGGTAAAAGGGCAGATGAAGCTTGTCATCTTATGCATGGGGAGAAGTACAAAGAAGATATCTGGATGTGGGACCAAGATTGGAGTACCAGAGAACTAAAAGTCAAGAAAACTACTAAGAAAGTTGCTGAATGTGCAAAAACTAAACTTGAAGAAGATGAAGAGGCTGACCCATTGGATACAAAATTTCAATATCTTGAAGACATGACGCCCACGAGTACATTACTCCCAGGATATCCAAATTGGTACAGGAAACTGGCAGTAAAACCAGATTCCCAAGAAGATTGGACACCTGGACCACACTTAATCAGTACCTCAATGCAAATCACACCGAAACTATTAAACCTTACATGGGAAGGATACCCTCTGCACTATATCCGTGGTTTGGGTTGGGGTCTCCTTGTTCCATTTTCTACTGACGTTGACAATCCCACCATTCCTATTAAATCCCTTTTGAAGAGATGTCCTTTGATTGCAAACAAAGACAAACAAGAATATATCCCTCTGAATATCTGTAAGGACGTCGAGGATAATCTCGCCCGAAAGGAATTCTACAGTAAGTTAAAGCAAGATAAAACCGACGGGGTGTACAAAGGTTCTGGTATCTGGTGCAACACTATCCTAGAAGATTGCATCTTCTTCTTCAAGCTTCCTCATAAAAATGGAGCTTCATGTCGTGTGGGTAATCCTTTAGCAAAAGACTTCCTTAACAAATTCTCGGAGAACGTCTTAGCTGGTGATTCAGAAACAGCCGAAAGAGTTCTAGATATAGCTAGACATTTGAGTTACTGGAGGAATAATCGCGATCGAATTAAGCAGCAGATGGTTGTCTGGCTTGATGGACATCAAGGAAAATTCGGTGCCATAATTCCTCAAATCGTTGTCGCTGGTACTTTGACGAGAAGAGCAGTGGAAGCTACATGGATGACAGCATCCACTCCACAGAAAGATCGCATAGGCTCCGAACTTCGGGCGATGGTTCAAGCTCCCGATGGATATAAATTTGTCGGCGCTGATGTCGATTCGCAAGAATTATGGATTGCCAGTATGATTGGCGATGCGCAACATGCTAAGATGCATGGAGCAACGCCATTCGGTTGGATGACACTTAGCGGGACCAAAGCGGAAGGCACTGATATGCATAGTGTCACTGCAAAAGCTGTAGGAATATCAAGAGATCATGCTAAAGTTATTAACTATGCAAGGATTTATGGTGCCGGGCAGAATTTCGCCGAACAATTATTGAAGCAATTTAATCCTTCGATTAGTGACAGGGAAGCTAGGAGTAAAGCCGTGAAAATGTTCGATTTGACGAAAGGGAAACGTGTTTATCAATTGAAGTCCCAGTATGTTAATGACCTTGCTGATGTGGCTTATAACAAATGGCAAGCGCATCAAGTTGCTAAACTCCATGGGAAAACTTTGGACGATATGTTTTGTAAAGGGCGATGGATATCGGGTACTGAGAGTGCTATGTTTAACAGTCTTGAGGATATTGCTAGCAGACCAAGTCCTACAACTCCTTTTCTTGGTGCAAGATTGAGTCGAGCATTAGAACCACTTTATAATCCCGATGACAAGTTTCTGCCGACGCGGGTAAATTGGGTGGTACAAAGTGGTGCTGTAGATTTCCTTCATTTAATGTTAGTTTCTATGCGTTGGTTGATGGGCGACAAAGTTAGGTTTTCCTTAAGTTTTCATGATGAAGTTAGGTATTTGGTCAAAGAGAGAGATCAATATGATGCAGCTCTAGCTATGCATGTCACCAACTTGTTAACAAGGTCATTTTGTGCTATTCGATTAGGGATTTATGATTTGCCTTATTCAGTAGCATTCTTCTCATCAGTGGAGATTGATAGTGTCCTCAGGAAGGAGTCAAAACAAGATTGTAAAACTCCTTCCAATCCTTATGGTCTTAAAAAGGGATATATGATCCCTCATGGGGAAAGTTTGAGTATTTATGATGCTATTAAACAATCAAAAATGTAATATTCTTATAATGAATTGTTATTGTTGTTTAAATCTTTTGAATAATACAATGTTTCTAATTTTCAGGTTTAATCATGTCAAAAGTAGCAAAAAGAAAACACGTGCAACGTGAGAACAATCTTCCGGAATTTTTTGATCCACCTAGCGAGAATCAATCTATCGTTCGTATCCTAAGTAGTTGTGGTAACAATCTACATAAAGTGGAAGACGCAAATGGAGAGCAATATACTGTCTCGATGATAACGAAATTCCGCAGAAACATTTGGGTCAAGCGCGGAGACTTTGTCATTGTGGATCCTATCCCTGAAGGTGTTGCAGTCAAAGCAGAAATTGTACGCGTGCTATCGAAGGAGCACATGAAGTACTTCAAGAAAATCAACGTTTGGCCTGCGGCTTTCATTGCGAATGTGGAAACAACTAGTTGGCATCAACATCAAAACAATTCGGGTAGAAGCTCTTCAAATTCTGATTTCGAAATCGATGGCGTCCGACGTGATAATGATACTTTTGATACATCGTCTACAGAATCGACAGAGTCTTCATCGTCACCTTCTAGTGATAGTGATAATCAAATATCTGCTACAGACAATAAGCCTGATAATAATGAACCGAGTTCAGGTGATATTAGTTTAGATAAAATTGCATTCTCACCAGAACAGTGTGTACCTTCATGGCGTTAGTTTGAGATTTTTATTACTAAGATAATATCATGAATGGTGGATAATTTAAGATAATAAGAGGTTTATATTTATATTTCGAATAAGAATTGATTATTACAAAAATATTTCGAATTTTTATGGAGGCTGGGAACAAAATAGTTATTTCGAGATATTTCATTAAGATACATTTACTATTCATAAGTAAGTTTTTTTTTAAATTTATGAGTCGGTAATACATATATACAAGTGAAACTCGTATTTCTGTATATATAGTTAGTAAAATTCATTGTGAATTAACAAACCAACGATTTATATCGCTCCACGCATTTTCTTGACGATTTTATTTTGTACGATGCTGGTGATGTTGCCATCGACGTATTTTAGTTCAGTACCTGTACGAATTGCCATCTGAAATCACAATCAATACTAGTAATCAGGTCATTGTTATCATAAATATTACAAAACTATACTTAATGGGGTAGTACACTGTAGTTTGCTTAAAATGTTGGTTGGGATGTTTACTTTAATTTAGTAAACATTCCTTACCACATTTAAAAGCGATTTTGTAAAAAAAATTCGCTTTGCACTAGACTCAAAAATGGAATGGCAAATGCCTAACCCCCCACCCCCCCAATGGTATGGCTACGTGTCTCCAGGTGTGCAGTCTAGAATGGCTGCCGCAGCCCCACTAGGCAGCCATCAGACATGTGATAGCTTATTGGAACCCGCGCACTAGGCAGCCAAGTTCTGCCTCACAAGCAGCCAACTAACTCCCATCTGGTTAGCGACTACTGATATGCTGCTGATCAATCTGCCCAGTTCTTGGCTGCCTAGTAGACGGAAAGCCTAATGAGCTATCACATTTAGGATGGCTGCCTAGTGGTCAGCCAGCCTATACGAAAAGCAAGCCAAAATTTAAACATTCTGTACATACCTCAATATTTTGTACCAATTTAATTTCAATAGGCCCAGAAACAAAATTCGTCAATTTACAATCATCCGAAGAGCCTAATCTCCCAATACGGCCAACTCTATGAATATAATCCGCAGTATACAATGGAAAATCATAGTTGACCACCTGTTTCAATTCGGTTGTATCCAATCCTCTTGAACCAATATCTGTAGCAGAGAGTATACTAGCTTTACCATTTTTGAAATCTCCCCATTGATCTTGTCTAATCCCATAATTCATATCCCCATTAATATTAGCACAACTCAATCCATTCTCTCTCAAGAACATCGCCAGCCAATTGCACGTTTCATTTCTATTAGTGAAAACAATCATAGGTGCCTTATGTTTCTTTGCAAGTAATAAAAGCTGACTAGGTTTCGCACTTTTGGTCAATCTCATGAACTTCTGCGTTATATTTAACAAAGGTTTATGTAATCTTTCGCTTTTCATCTGTACCAACGATGCCATGATCGGCTCCAAAACAGCCGGTAGTTTTCTAGGCATCGTTGCTGAACAAAGCACGATTTGTGATTGTGATACACGTTTTATTAGAGATTCCAATCGCTCTATAAAACTGTCGTCTAACAATGTATCCGCTTCGTCTAGAACTGTGTGTCGTACAGCATTTAATTTATATAAACCTATTGTTGATAGTTTCCCAATTGCACCTGGTGTAGCCACAAGTATATCAATTTGTTCATGTTCTGCATTTAACATTAACTGTTTAGTTCTACCACCAACAAGGACTTTTGTCTTGAGACCATTTGGTGAACATAGCTGTGTGGCTACTTCAGCAACTTGATGAGCTAATTCTCTATTTGGAACTAAAACTAAGATCTGTGGACTGTTTAATGATTCTGTTGGTTGTAAGTTTTCCATGAGTGGTAACAAATATGCTAATGTTTTACCACATCCTACAAGTAAAAACATGATAATTGTATTTAAAATTTATTTATGTTATTAGATAAAAAATATCAATATGTTTTGCCTGTTTCAGCTGCCATTAGTGTATGTGTGCCTGAACGAATAACTGGAATCACTTTGGCTTGAAAACTTGTAAATGCATTGATATTATTTGCTTCTAGAACTTCCTGGAACTTGGGGCTGATAATATCATCAGAGAATTTTATGATAGGTGCATCTCTACAGTCGGGATTTCCATGGACTGTAAAATAATCTCCATGGGATTTAGCATGTGGCCATCCTTTGGAAGCAAGAGGTACTTCATCAAGGCTAGAATATTTTGTTGATTCAAAGAAGTCAAATTTATTCCTTTTGCAACTTATTATGACGCGTCCTTTGCTTGTAGATAGGTATACTCTTGAAGATTTTATGTATTGAGGCACATTGTTGAATACTTTCTTAGAATAAGTTAAAATTGATGAAGTCATTTTGTGTTCGAGGTGAACCTATAAGGTTATGTTAATTTGTTATTAGAGATTTAATGAATTAAATAATTATTCATATTATAAAAATAAGCTTACCTTAAGTTTTTAATTAAGAAGTATTTACACTATTTTATAAGTCAGTGTGTTGTTAGATATTTTTTGTTTTTAAGTTGTTTTTAACATGCTTTTCTTGTTTATATTTGTAGTTTGAAATAGTGCCGTACAGGGAGCCACCAGTATTGCAAATAAGTCTCAGAATAAACATAAATATAGAAGTAGCGAGTTCATAGCGCTTATATGAGCCTGTTATGTTTCAACATAACTCTCAATTTTTTCTATAGACGTAAACGTTTTCAAATAATTTAGTATGTTGCCACGTCTGAAAAGTGCAAGTTTGA
The DNA here is from genome assembly GCA_030264695.1 of Lissagria laeviuscula. Lineage (NCBI taxonomy): Eukaryota > Metazoa > Arthropoda > Insecta > Coleoptera > Staphylinidae > Lissagria > Lissagria laeviuscula. Next base: position 7,544 of record JARJDU010001295.1, read on the forward strand.
ACGCTCTACTTATGCTTATGAGGGCTATAAACAAACCAAAACAAACGATAGTCACAAGTGTAAAAGGATGTTTTGTATATCTTGGCACCAAACAAAGCCATATCTTGCTCCGTCTATATTTATGTTTATTCTGAAGCAAAAAAGTAATAAGAAATTATTAAAATAATGAATATATTTATAAGAATTTAGTAACCAGTTAGCCATGTAATTAAATAGATTTAGAAATTATTTAGATTTGTGGAAAATAACTAGTCATATAGCAAATCTAATTAACAAAAGCAATTAATAAGCAATTTCCTTTATAAATCCAGACCTGTTACACTTGTTTTACGAACTTTTCTCTCTCACTCGCACACATATTATCCTAAGCAAACAACTGAAACAACAAAAACTTAACCAACAACTCCAACGGTTACGAGTTGTAAGGCAAGTTGTGCTGGTGTAACGAATCTAACGAACAACCGACTAACGAACTACGCAACTTTGACGCGCCGCTTATGCCGCGAAAACATTGACAATTGCCATAAACTGCTTAAAACACAGCAATACCGAGAGCTATAATGAATTAAAACGAGCATTTAACCGTTAAAAAAAACGATTGTAAATGCTCTCAATGTAATTCCCTTCTAGAAAAAGTAAGTACTCAACAATTGAACCAATAGGTAATTAGATAATTATGTGTTTGAATGTATCATTAGTGGAAGGCCTACTCGAAATCCACTCCGAGGATGAAGAATTGCGTACAATAAGGTCCTCACAACGTCGTTCGGCACTCAGCGAACTCCCCGATATCCCCAACGAACCAGCAACTCCAAATAAAGCTCCATCTCCAGATGAGCAAGTGATTATTCAACGAGGATTCCGTCGAAAGCCGTTAACTTGGTCACCGTATGAAGGAAATCGGTCTCGACTCTTTGCACCACCAAGAGAAAAGACACCTGAACCTGAGAAAAAAACACAGCAGAAACCTGATATGAACTTGAAGCTTAGACGAAGATTGATTATGGTATCTGATGCAGATCATGGTGGCAATGGGGAAATTGTTGAGAGGAAATTAAGAAATTGCAGGAAGGCAAGACTGTCAGGATAATGTATGGATATGACTAGGAATTGTTGAGGGAGGTCAAAGTCTGTTTTCATGTGCCTTATTTAATTCTTATTATTAACAAAAGAATTTACTTATGAGAGATGAAACAAATTATAATTAATGACTAAGAATCAAAACAAAAGAGATAGATGTATTAGATTTTTTGAGATATAATTCTACTTTAAAGATAACTATTATTATTATATAATGTCAACTTTTCTCTATTAATAAAATTATAAATCAGCAATCTCATCATCATCACCACCAATTGCATTCCAAAATGCTGTCACCATTTGTTCAGCATACTGTTTTCTAACATTCGAAGGTAAGCTAGTGATGCTGCTCTTCATTGTCATAAGATTACTAAACAATTCCATGAATTGATCAGTTTCTGCTTCTTGATTACTGCCCTCTTCATTATTGTCATCAGACATTTGCATATTGGACCAAAGATTATTCTCTAATGCTTCAATCACTCTTTCAACTCCTACTTTTTCTATCCCAAAAACCACTTCATCTGCATTATTTTCATTAACATGCTCCTCTTCATTGTTTTCTGTTGTTGGGAATAACTCAATCAATTCAAAACCTTTATCTAAACACCACAGATTTGCCTCATCTTTGGAAATAACTGTTTTGTCATTGCAATAGTTTGTAAGTAGAATTTTAATCTCTGGTTGTATTGACAACTCATTCATCAATTCTGTCCATTTGTTAACTTGCTCTAAACCTGTGGCTTTATTTGTATCAATATGTACAATTAAAGCTTCAATTGTATTAATATACACAGCATCTTTATCCAATTTATCAACAGTGTCATTGAATCCAACCAAATGAATATCTGTAGTGTAATATTTAGTTTTTATTGTCCATGGTTGTGTGATCGTATTACCACTAATATCACAACTGTTTGTTGCTTGTTTGGTTATAAGTTTTATTATAGATGTTGGTTTTGTATTACTATTGCTAACAATTAATACTGTTGGCTTCGGATCCATTATAAATTAAAAGTCTAATTAATATATTTTTTGATTTTTATCATAAGGATGTTCACAATCATGCAGAATCAAAACAAATTATTTTGACTTTTGACATTGTTTGACATTTCCTTAGAGTAAACATAAATCTAGAAATAGCAGGGTATAGCTATTGCTTATATATTCGTAATTGTTTTTCTTCAAATGTGCATGTGCTTTGAGGTTGTTCCATGCAATTTGTAATCAAATAAAAATCATACAAATCAAAATTATAGGTGTTTTAATATAGTTTGGCAAAAAATCAATCCTTAATACAATGCATCCCCTGAGTTTTAAATCTGATTCAAATAAATTTTTGGAACTTTCTGCTTGTTTAGTCATATTATAAAACTTAAATATGGTGCAAACATACCAAATTATTTGAAAATATTTGCGCCTATCGAAAAAATTGAGAGCTATGTTTAAACATAACAAGCTCATATAAGCGCTATGAACTAGCTACTTCTATATTTATGTTTATTCTGAGGTCATTTTGCATTTCAAAAACATTCTTAACCTCACTCTTGCATCATTTTTATTCATATCTTTCAAACATTAAAGCAGCCGCAAAATTTATTCAGTTTATCTGATTATTACAACATACTAACTTGATATATATTCATACAGTATATAAAATGAATACAATAAATAAATCACGTCCATTGATGGGATTACTCAACAATGTCTTCAAGTCACAATATTGCAATACTGCAAAAGTTACAACTAGCGAGGATCTTGCAAAATTGGTTAATAGTAGTAAAGTTGTGGTGTTTATGAAAGGAATACCTGAACAACCACGATGTGGGTTTAGTAATGCAGTTGTTCAAATTATGCGAATGCATGGAGTCACATATGATGCTCATGATGTTTTGAAAGATGATAGCTTGAGACAAGGTATAGTTCACATTAAATTTATTGCATATTTATGTGATTTAATATCCATTTTTTAGGTGTAAAAGATTTTTCTAATTGGCCAACAATCCCTCAAGTTTACATCAATGGAGAATTTGTAGGTGGTTGTGATATCTTATTGCAAATGCATCAATCTGGAGATCTAGTTGAACAATTAGAAAAGGCAGGAATCCGTAGTGCACTCTTAGATAAAGAGAAAACTGCAGCAACAACAGGAGAAGAGAAGAAATAAGTGATATATTTGTATATTTTGTTATAGCAAGTTGTTAGGTGCAAGTTGCAATTAGTCATTTATTAAAATTACACTTTCTTTCTACTTATTTACATCTTGTGTATATAGATAATAGATTTTTTATTTTGTGATTGAAAATATTTCAAATTGAATTTGGTGCAGAAATTATAGTCAATGGATTCAAAACATTGTTGTTTTTATAGTAAATGAAGTTATGGGATGTCAAATTCCTGAAAAAATGATTGGATTACACATGAAATTTATATAATAATTGTACTATTATGACTTACATCTTGTGTGATCTCATAGGCACAATAACAAAAATTGTAGATATAATCAAGAGTATCACCACCATGGGAGACTGTATCAAAACAGGCTCTTATAGCCTTTTCATATTTAACAACAAGATCTTCATGGAATGAATCCAGTACTCTGTCCACATTAATGGTTCCATCAGGATGAAGCTATGAATTTTGCAAGGAATTATTTATATTGATTGGAAATATGACATTTTTTACATTACAAATATCTTATTATATAATTTACCATAATGCTTATACCACAGATTTTGTACTTCGTTGGCTGAATTAATTCACGAATTATTTGTAAAGACGCGCAAAAAAGACAATTTTTGGAGCGATAACGCAAAGAACTTTATTTTTTACGAGCATTTCTCGATGAATTTCTCAACTTTTTATGAGCAGTGTTAATTGCAAATTCAATCAACTTTGCTCACATATTTTTTGCTTCCCTATGCCTATTTTGTGAGTTACGTGCAATGACGCGCTAAAAAGACAAGTACAGGAGCGAGGCCGCAAAGTTCTTTATTTTTTTTTTGGAAATTTGCCAACGAATTTTAAATTTTTTTTATAAACGTTCCTAATTGATTATTTAATCTACTTTGCTCCCGTATTTTTGCATCACAATAGCAGAATTTATTCAGGAGTTATGTGTAAGGACTCGCAAAAAGACAATTTCTGGAGTGAGAGCACAAAGAACTTTTTTTCTCGGGCATTTCTCGACGGATTTTTTATAAGCAATTCTCCTTTCAAATTAAATCTAATTTGTCCAAGTATTTTTTAAACTTTGATGACGCCATTATTTTCCGAGTTAGGGGCAAAGACGCGCTAAAAAATCAACTTCTGGAGCGAGAAGGCAAGGAATTTTAATATTTTAAGGGCATTTTCTGGGGCATCTTTCTTTTTTTTATGAGCAGTGGTAATTGCAAATTTAATCTACTTTGCTCATGTATTTTTTGTGCCCCGTTGCCGTCATTATTTCCCGATTTATGTGCAATGACGCGATAAAAAGACAATTTTTAAAGTGAGAATGAAACGAAATTTTCTATTTTTTTTGCACTTTCCGACAGATTTTCTAACTTTTTATGAGCAATACTCATTGCAAATTTAATTTACTTTTCTCAGGTATTTGATTTATCCTGATAACGTCATTAGTTCCCGAGTTACGTGTAGAGACGCGCTAAAAAATCAATTTCTGAAGCGAGATCGCAAAGATCATTATTTTTTTCGGCATTTTCCACGGCATCATGCATCTTTTTATGATCAAAGTTTATTGAAAATTTAATCAACTTTGTCCACGTATTTTTTGCGCACCGACGGCGCTATTATTTTCTAAGTTATATGCAAAGACGCGATAAAAAGATAATTTCTGAAGCGAGAGCGAAAAGAACATTTATATTTTTTGAGCATTTTCCGGCGAATTTTCCCACTTTTTATTAGCAATGTCAATTGCAAATTTAATTTACTTTATCCAGGTATATGTTTCACCCCGATAACGTCATTATTTCTCGAGTTACGTGCAAAGGCGCGCCTAAAAAACCATTTCTGAAGCGAGAGCGCAACGATTTCTGATTCCTTCAGCTTTTTCCCGATGGATTATTTAACTTTTTATAAGCGCTAAGTATGGTTAATCTGTACTTATACTTACAGCGTCTTCTTGTTCAAAAAGACATTTCAAATATTGCTTGAATTTAGGATCCGGAGTGAAGTCTCCCTTCCGTGCACGAGCAAGCATATCTTCATCACATTGTGTTTGACCCATGCATACATTGTGCATTTCTTTGTACTTGGCATCAGTGAATTCGGCTGTCGTATATTGGACCTTTACAAAAATCGCTAAATTTATTAAAAGAAATATGTTTGCAAATAAGATAATTTTATACTTACCAGCAAATAGAGCGATAGGAATAAGATTGCCGAAGACTTCATTTTGTTTAATATTAACAATTGTAAATAGAACAATGCTTATTAATGCACTTGTTATATGGTTTTATATGTACTTTAATTATAGTGGAAGCTCTTTATACGTTAATCGCAGACATGCGATGATACTAAGATAATAATAATTAGATGCATAATGTTCATCATTTATTGTGGTACGTGCATAACGATCTTGGGTAATTTAGCACGCGCTTTGATAATATTCTTCATTTTTTCCAAGTGTAAATTATTATACAATTTTGTGGTAAACATGCGGAGGCTTTGATTGTAATTACATTTATTTAGATTTTACATAGTTGAATTACACAGTTGAAGAAAACAATCTTAATTAGTTTAAGTATAGGCATGAATTGTAAAAATTCTTTTAGTAGGAATGGAAGGAAGGCACAGCACGTTTATAGTTTATACATATTTGTACCAGAAATTTCATAGCATTGATAGCATAATCTCCTGTGTTGTGATACCTTTAAGACTACAGTTGAACCTCGTTTAACGAACAACTCGCATAAGACGCAAATTATTTTTAAAAATGACCCGTTTAACGAGCGATGTTTCGCATAACGAGTGATCTGAAAATGCTGAAAGCATGGGAAACTGTTGCATCGTTACATTGTGAAGCATCATTCTACTAAGGAGAAACTATAAGCGCTACAATTTATTCAATGAAAATGCGATGTCGCATTTTTACCAAATTTTGGACCGTCCGCAAAAACAAATTTCTCTAGACAACTTTCTAGTAAAAAGGAATAAGGTATGTTATTAATTTGTATTCCGATTTTTTTGTTTTCGGCAATTCGAATTCTCATTCTAGGTTCTCATTCAGCGATAGAAGAAAAGATGAAGATGAATCACGCTCCTTAACAATGTATTTTCTTTGAATAACGTTTTTTAAGTATTTATTTGTTGAAAATTTCAATTTTTGAGTATTTTTTGGCATGAAACGTGTTCGTGTCTAAACATGTGCGCGATAGTAAGTTAGGACTGAATGTGCAGTTTTCAATTTGTTTCAACTTTATTATGTTGTTTTATTGTGAGGTCAGTTAGGGTAGTTAGCAGCGTAACTAGGGAGAGGGAGCAAAGGGGGACATAGATCTCCGGGCGCAGCACCAAATCAATGGAACTTATTAACTTCTATACTTTTTTTAAATAAACAAATAAACTAAAACAACAAATTTAAGTTATTCTTTATTATTAACATGAATTTCAGGGATCATCAGGGGTGTAGTGAGTAGTGCCAAATAAAAAATACAACATTTTTAACAAAAATTTGCTGACCTTTATTTTTAGATCTTAACGCCGCTGGGAGAACTATCATCGTTATTCTGTACGAACCCTCAGTCAACAAATTTCATTTTTTTCTTCTTATATACTGCGCACACACTAGTGAAAAATTAAATTTCAGATACCTTTGATAAAAAAGTTGTGTCAGAGCGGCGCCCTATCTCTCAAAATAGTGCCCGGGCGACGTTCTGACCTGTCCTGGTACCTCTACACCCTGGGTATCATTGACTATTTTTGGCAATTAAATATCAATAAAATACTTATTATTCATTAATATGCACCATTGAAACTATCAACTTCCTCATTCATTAACCTATCAACAAGCACATTCAAGCAATTGTGATAATTTTCCTCGTTTTCGGCTATCTGTAGAATTCCTAATAAACTAAGCAAAAGCAAACATGTCCTTCCACTTAAATAAATTAGTAAAAACATACTAATAACGGTCGATAA
>JARJDU010001300.1:0-10011 GCA_030264695.1 Lissagria laeviuscula
GGTTAGGAGAATCCTGATATATCGTATCTTAAAGAGAATTTAATAAGCTTTCTAAAGGTGCTAATTAGATTTCTGTGGAATAATTAGTTCAGGAGTAATATCAATTTCAATGATAAAAAGCACATAATATTATAGAAATAATAATTTCACTTCCTATTTTGAGCCCTTTCTGGAAAGTTAGTAGAAACCAAATGCAAAGTATCTTAAAGAGAATTTAATAACCTTTCTAACGATGCTTATTAGATTCGTGTGGGATATATATTTCTAATATTCTTCATAATTGAATGATAAAAACTCATTTTGTCAAGAAATAAGAAATTTCACATCCTAGTTTAAGTCCTTTCTGAAAGATAAAGAGAATACTGCTGTAACGTAGCTTGTAGGAAATTTAATAAGCATTCTAGAAATGCAAATTGGATTCCTGTAAGATAATTATTTCCGAAGTTATTTCTATTTGAATGATATACAATTAATTCTTTACAAATAGAATTCCATAATCCAAATTTAGGCGCTTGCTTGTCAGCTATCAGTGACAGGCACGTTGCGAGCATAATTAGGAAGGTCATCCAGAATTAGCTATTCAATTACATATTCTGTTGCTGGATTGTTTGTTTAGAAGTTATTTGAAATTAAAACATGACCAAACAATTACATATACCTAAGTTTATCTCCTAAGTAGGTGCTTTTCTAAGGGCCTGGAGTGATATACATTAGATTTTCGTGAGGTACCTAGTTCAGAAATTACTAGCGAAAATTTAGGCTCTCTTAGTCGAGTCATCCTGTACCTTATGGTAATGTGAATTTTAATTTATATTTGGTTGACTTGGGATAATTTACTTTAGTCTGAGCAATAAAACATACATTTTTGCAGTTGTTAATGCAAGAGTGCGTGCAACCTTTACGTGCAGTTGAAGTAAAAATTCTTTGACATTGCGACAGATAACGCAAAGCAGAACTATCCACGCACTAGTGCGCAAAGTACGCAGTAACATATACTGGTGCAATATATCCCACGATGATTGGTTACCCTCATACGTGCACCAGCTCGCGAAACTCACGACCACCTACGATCTCGGTTTATGAGTTCGCTCATTAACAATGTTTTTTATGGTGCGCTAGTTTTAGTTATGATAATTTAATACAAATAAATTATCACAAATCCTGATCGATCATAGGAAAAATAGCGTGTGCCATGCGTGCGGAGTCCCGTATTCCAACGTTTCAGCAATTACTTCTTTAAAAACCGCGCGAATGCTATATAACGTTTCCGTTGCATTGCCGTCGTTCAAAGCAATCAATTACCCATCGGTCGCGCCTGAAGAAGTTTTAATTAAAAATTTTAGCTATGTACTTGAATAATCAAATAATTTTTTCTGTACACAGCAAGACCTAAATGGCCTTTAACACCTGCAGCTACATCCAAAACATTTAGTTATATTTATTGCGCTTATATAAAAATGTAGTTTTTATTAAAGAATAATTTATAATACAATATATTCTATCATCAAAATGAAACAATTAATCAGTTTAATATAAGATTGTAGGAAAGATAGATATAGTTTTACAACATTCTACGGCTCCTGCATACATGTTTGTTATCTTCATCATTGTATTTAATATGCATTAAGATTAAACAATATGTATTCGTAGTTTGGGTTAAACAGTTGTGCATAAATTTGTAACAATATTTTCTTTACACCTGTTTTAAAATTCAAACGTACTAGCGACTGTGATAAATGCTAATTAGCGTCGACGTTTCAATGTAATATAATCTTTCTAGTCTTGATTTGCCCAAATTAAATGGCAATAAATATATGACAGATGTACGGAAAAGATGCGCGGAGGAAGAAGGTTTTCGGTAATACCTCAAATTATCCGTAAATGCAATTCGGCGTTAGTTTTGCTTCCTGTTACTTTTGTATCACACGCATACGGTGGAAACGGCATCGACGAAATGAACGCATCGTTTGCTCCATGATACGGAGTTGAGGCTGAACAAACTGGCGAAGATTGCGAAATACTCTCTAAAGCGTGAAATAAAGTAGTAATTCGTATGCATAATATGTGTGTAGCTCGATTAGTAATAACTATTAGACGTCCTCGTTGTCATACACGTCGACGCACTCCTCGCTGCATCAATTTTCTTGTTTGTTGCGACGCTGCAAAGCGGCGGCAAGATCTTGTTTAAGTGCTTGCTGGTGCCGAGCGTCATTCAATGGTTGCACGGATCGTAGACTATTGACTATGTCCTTCGTCTTGCTAAAGTATATTTCATTTAAGGTGTTACGAATTTGATTCTCCATATTCTCAACCATTTTGCCGATATTTGCTATATGCGGATTCGCTTCGTTCACCGTGCAATCTTGTTCGACCTACAATATATACGAAAAAGTTTTAAATTTACAATTAATTAAATAGAGATTTATTAATTTAGTACTTTAAACTTCTGTAATGATAACTAACGTTTTCAAAAAGCTGCGCTCACTTGTAAACAAGCAATGTCAACACATTCTTCAAGAGATTAACTGAACTAGTTGAAACCGACAATACACGTTAGTTAGGTAAAACAACGCGGCATAGATTGATGGCAGAACCTGCAACGCCTGCTTAAAAACTTTCTCCAAAGCCGCATATAAAATGCAGATCTGCCCGGAAAAAAGAATTAAGTGCATTGTGATAAAATCATCTCACGACCGCAGGGAAGGTGTGACTCTACAAGGCAACAGTAACATATTCTGCACTATATAAGAGCAGACACTAGCACATTAAAGAACGCAAAAGAGGCCTCGGAGTTAATTAACGAACGCACTATATATAAGAAAAGGTTCAATAATATTTCCTATTAATGCATGCATGATATAAAGTATAGTATATAAATGAATATGTATACGCACCTGTCTAGTTAAACTGCCACCAAGGTTCATAGTTCCTGAACTTTGTTTATTTGTCTGCAGCCAAAGCATAACAGTACTGGTCATCTTATAATGCGACATTCTGCCAGCTGTCTTCTCAGTTACTTCGACAACGTGAATTGAATCCCAGCAGCCTTTGATTTTCTTACTGCCATCACCAGTCTTTTTAATAAGTATGACGCCTATACAGTATCAATATTATATCAATTCAATTGATAAATTACATGCACAAGTAATGTGAGTAATAATTACCAGCAAATCCATAATCTAAATCCCAGAAGTAAACAGATGACACCCCTCCCTCAAAGTACATCTCTCTATACAAGTCGAATGCTTGATTTGCATCAACCTCAAGTTTTCGTAGCCGCTCGGAAGGAACAGAACCATCATCCAAAGGTGGATCATAAGTATTTGACCATGGAGACCTAAAATATTACAAAAATGATCAACAAAAGCTATGTCGTAATGGTAAATCTTCTATTAAAGACAACGATTTTATAGTATGAAAAAAGCAAAATGTAAATTTCAAAGCTGCATGCATTATTTCTACATTTCATGAAATAACATACACCTTAATTTTTATATTTAAATATGCTAGCATGAATGCACAGTGAATTGACAATAGTTTTATCATAAATGAATCATATAGCTAAAGTACATTGAATATGCTCACCTGTATGAATCACCATCTCTGTTATAATCACACAGAAGGTAATCTTGTTTAGTCACCTTGTCCTTAACAATTTTGAGTGGTTGATCAACAGAAGACAGGAGATCGTCACACAAACCAGGTGCTAAATCTATAAGGTCCACAAGATTCTTTTCAATCTCCTGTGGAGGTAAACGACGCATCAAGTCCAAAGCACAATCGAATTGTTGATCAACCTAAAATATTTGAACACGTTAAATAATAATTGGGCATAATAAAACCGGCAAATTTTCAGTATCTTTGCATTGTAGGGTGTGACACAACAATTGATCTAAATGCGACGTGGACTAGAAATAAAAGGAGGAAAGTGATTCTAATAAATCATCATCGATTGGACTGCCAAGTTTATGTTTTACTGTCCACTTACCATGTTTATTGCGCTTATGGTAAATTAAAAACTATAATAAATTATTATCGTCTCACGTATCACAAATTATGGATTGACAATTGTCATCTACACATCAACGATCGCAATGTTACACAGGTTAGGTTTGCGTCACAAACTGCGTCCCCTCTTTTAAACACTTCTGTAATAATAATACTCATGAAACAATAAATAATGGCAAAAGATGGTTTAGCTTAAAGAAATGACTTTGAGTAATGTTATAAATATAAATATTTTGTTTTAAATTTATTATATAAATATTTATTGACACTACCGCCTACAAGTATACCATTAGCCTACCAAATTATTGAAAATATTAGAATTATTGCATTTGTTATTTATAACAAAATTGTATACTTTATTTTATAGCATTTAGTGTATATCACGGTACATATTAGTAATTATTTAAATTACATTGTTTTTATTTTGTAAAATTAACTTAGGTTGCTCACCCCTTATAAAGAAACTGTTAGTAATACACAAAAGTCCCTAAGTTAAGAAAATATTTAAATAATCAACAACCTTGATCAAAATTAAAAAAAAAGGGATATATTGTTCTAATATTTAAACAAATGATAAAATGTGTCATAGTTATATCAGAAGATTTAAATATCAAACTGAATGTCGAATAAAATCCACTCACCAACTAAAAACAAACACAAATTAAAAAACGCAAGTGGAAGGTGGTAAATATTTGTGTTATTTGTTTCAAAACAAAACCACGTGTAAACAAACATAACTTTACTATTTTTATATACCGGTAATAATAATTTAATTTATCTAAATAGTTTTCCGTACGTAAAATTAGTGATTAATATATTTTGCTTGTGAATTTAGAAAATGCAGAGCTGTAAACATATTAAAGATACCAGCTCCCCAACTCCAAAAGATATATTTGCACAACTTCAACCACAAACAAGAAGAATTGATGAGATTTTCCCATGGTCGTTAAATGTAAAAAGCGACAAACCACCAAATGTGTTTGAAACAATGCAGCCATCCAATAATATAGCGGATTTATTTTCATGTTCATGGAAGTTTACCACAAACACGGATTTTGTCAGGAAAATAGCTAGGAAACGCAAAGAGCCCGCAATCAAGCAATTGCCGTGCGCAAATTGGAATAAAATTGCAACTGATGTAATTCCTGCCGAAATACAAACAACTTCAATGAATGGTGACACACCGGCAGGCAAATCCGGCGATTGCCATGTAATTGATTTTAATATAATAGCTGATTGCAAGAAATATCAAGCTGACATTAAGAATGTGCCGTGTAACAAGAATACAAAGAAGCTAAATCAACTCGGACGCATGGCAAATATCAAGAAAATACCACAAGCACTATATAAATTAAAAAATGGAGATGTGGCTAGTAATGAGATTCCTGATGTTTGTACAACAGATTTCACATCAAAATGTGATTTTCTAACTTCAACACAAATTGCCAATGGAGAGACTACGAAGAAAAACGCGCATAAAAAAAGATCCATTGGTGCTAATAAAAGAGAAGGCGGAATCAAAAAAAATCTGCGTAAGCGAAATATCCTTCAGAGAAGCAAACTAAATAACGATGCAGTTCAAACTCAACTGAAACAAGTAATGGCAATTTACCTCAGAAAGGATTCTAAAGAAGCGTTAAGGGTGGCGACTAAAACAAGTGATAGTACGGATGCCAAGAAATCGGACAAAGCTACGAAATTAACGCCATCTCAAAATAATGCTGTAGATCCATTAACTTTCTCGGTTCCTGACCAAGCAAACAAAAAAGAAACTATAACAACCGGAAAGAATGTCCAAAAGAATAATTTAAAGAAGTCGGTTAAAAGCCCAAAAATTGCTTTAGCTTCCCAATGCAATAAGGAAAAATCTAAAAATAATAAAGGTAAATTAAGACAATCACCAGTGGCTTTTAGGACTAGAAGCAAACGTCATTCTTCTGAGAAAATGAATAATACGGTGGTTAATAAAGGAGAGATTTCTGAAGTGTGTACCACAGATTTCGCCTTGAAATATGATTTTCTAACTTCAACACAAATTGCTAATAGCGTAGAAAAAAATTTATTGAATATGCCTCCAATAAATACAATCCAAACAATTGCCGTTAATACAAAAGTGCAAGCAATCAAAAGTGGACGAGTCACAAAAAAAACATGCAAGGGAGCAACAAAAAGAACAATTAAAAATACTCCGGAAACATCACATTATATAGAACCAAATATAATAATTTATACACCTGAGAATATAGATAGCGAGGACGCTGAAGAAGCATCGGAATCAACGCCTTTCCAAAATAATGTTGTACATGGAATACAATCCTCAACAGAATTAATTTCATCGGTAGCTGATCGAAAAATTCACATTGAAGATGAAACGAATAGAAAGACCAAGAAAATCAGAAAGAATGCGCAAAAAAACAAAAGTCCATTTAGAACTAGAGACGAAATTGATACCATTCCAAGAACAAAAGACAATATCAATGAAATACAGATTTTTGACGATAATAGTACCAACAAAAAAACCACTAGTAAGAAGCACAATGCCAAAACTAAATTAAAGCAAGAGTTGAAAGCTGTCGCGGCAGTTAAATCGCAAAGCAAAGGAACGAAAAAATGTATAAAGAATCCTGAAGCAGGACTACGAAGACCATCTAAAGTAAAACCCAAACCGAAGAAATCCATCGTTGTACAAGCAGATAATTTAAATAACAGAAAACCTACCTCCGTTGTAATGACAACGAGGCGACAAGTAAAGAAAGATAAACTAATCCTTTCTCCAATAAAAACAAGAAAAAACGAAAGAGAAAACAAGATCAATAGAACATTTTCGAATTTCTTGGTAATTGAAGATCACATTACACGAAAGTATTCAATGTTACATCAGCAGCAATCCAGCAAACAAAATATTAAAATGGAGGACTCCTTACCAGAGAGTCCGTAGCCATGACCAAAGAAAATCACAGGTATTTAATGTACATCGTTTTTTTCTTTAAATTTAAACATTTAATAAAATATGTATTAATTGCATCGCCGTTTCCTAATTCGAAGTTTATAGATAGATACACATATCGAGTAATTTACTAGATGGAAGTTGCATAAAAAATCGAATGATTGAGAAACTAGTGAGCCAACAGCCATTTTGTCTACAAATTGTAACTTGATTGACAAAAAAATACACCATTTTTTATTAAAAGATAGACAATAATTGAAGAAATTCTTCTTTTTCTACATAATCACCTAGCTTTGTACAGGAGCGGAACTAGGATTGCTATCGCCCGGGATCAAGTAAAAGTTTTGAGCGCTCCAAAGTATAAAAAAATATATTTTTAGGCTAAAATTTATTTGGTGACTTTTATTTTAGCTCACTGCCACTTTGTTACACTTATAATGTTTTGTATTTTGCTTTGTGCCTTGTCAATCTATAAAAGTTAAAAAGTTCCATCGATTTGGCGATGCACCCGGAGACAGATTTTCCTTTTTGCCCCGCCTCTGGCTTTTTGATACATTTTCCCCATCGAATTTTGAGCATTTTGATTCCGCTGTCGGGTGTGATGTTCGCGTTCGTACAGCATTGTTGTGAAGTCCTTTTGATCGGTAAGCAGACTAAGTTCATCAAAGAGATATGACAGTGGTAATCAGCATTGATTGTCCGCAGGTGATAAAAGAAATCAAACTCTTTGGGAATCGAAAAAAGCACTTGCTAAAATGCAACCGTGATGCTGCATCTCATTCTCGACCTTCGGAAAAAGTTTTTTGCTGGTAGTAAACATGGGGCAGTAAAAGAGTAGATTCACCATACTGGTAGCATAGCCGTTAAAGAAATTCCACCAAGCGCACGCATTCATTTGAAAGAAATTTTCTGATTATCGTGCGGCACTGACTTCATACCGGCCCCTCGTCGTTCGACGATGACGAGATCAAAAAGCTCCCAGTTCGATAGGAAGAATGTATTACAAAGCTAGATGATTATGTTTAAAATAAAGGTTTTTTTAATTATTATCACTTTTAAGAATAAAAAAAAATCGTTAATTTGGTCAGCACTTATATAAAAATAGATGTTTGTATGTTTTCAAAGTCTGTACAAATCTACATGCTTCGACCAAATTTAATATGTATACCCCTAAAATTAAAGGGGGTGGGAGTTTACTATGAAGAAGACATGAAAACTGTTACGAAATCAAGTCAAGTAAAACCAAACACACTTAAAAAGTAAAAGGTGGGGGGAGAGGATACGAAAAAGGGTTAGATAAAAAAATCCCGGGCAATCCACTAGACTTAGGATTAGATGCTTTGACTCCGTCACTATCACATTAGAGAGGTTTTCTCTCTAGCTTCATTAAAAAGCCAGGTAATCCGCAGTGGTGCCAAGGCATCGCCCGGCACTACTTTGAGAGGCAGAGCGCCGCCCTGGCACAACTTTTCTTAACATAGGTATCTTCAATTTAATTTTCCACTAGTTTGCGCAGTATATGCAAACAAATTAAATTTGATTGACGGTTCCGATATAATCAACGATGGGAGTTCACCCAGTGGCGGTGAGAGCTAAAAAAGGCGATGGACATCCATACCCTACCACAAATGATAAAAATTACCCGTTGAGCTAAAAAAAATACGATCCTAAAAATGCCAAATATACAAAATTCAACGATTCAGCAGTCCGTGGGAAAGCTTTAAAAAATGTTGGCACTACACCCCTGGTAATCGGCTAGTTATATCTAGATCTTATACTATTTTCCTACATACTCACCATTAACACGTCCTGTGAATACGGCTTTCAATGCAGGAAATACTGCTGTAGGTCGGGTGATCAAATTTCCCACAATCGAAGTAGTGAATCTGCGAGCGTCCCAGAACACAAGACCTTGGTCTCGTTCATCGAATTGCGATTGATGAAGGAAATCAAGGAAAATCATCTTTCACTGTATAGCACTGCTTTAAACTTACTGGAATACTCTTCATGGATCTAATTTACTAGTAACTTTTATGTATCTTAAACTAAACAGCATGCTACCATTTAGCCTGCACCTAACACAAACGAGAAATGAATAAATAAAATGCAAACAAATCAACATATCTTCGTTTTAATTCAACATTATATTAATAGCGATTAATCAATCACATTTGCAAATCCATCATTAGTCCAAATTCTATTAACAATATTAATAACATACAATCATATAAACTATTTTGACAATAATAATTATATGCCATTAGTGCAAGAAGCTAACATTTTTTCATCATTCTTTTTTTCTGTAAACAACAATTTGATACTACACGATTCATTAATCTTATAAGATAAAATTCTATTACAAATATAATTAATTTTTTCCATAATTTGCGTTTCGTTGTCATTCCCCAAGTTATAAAGCCACATGCACAGAGAATAATTCTCACAGAGTTCTTTCGCCGCTTGTGGCATCTTCACAGCCCGCCCAATTATATCCAGAATAAGACCTTTCGATTCAATGTCACACATAGAACTATTGAACATCTCCATAATTAACTTAAAAGCCATGGCCTTCAATGCAACAGAAAAGTCTTCCATACACCGCATGCCATCCAACAATATTCTCAAAATGAAATATCGATATATAGCATAATCCATATCCGAAGAATGCAAGAACGTGTACAATTCAGGTATTTTAGTAAGCACTGGTACAGCTTTCACAACTAAGAAGTTATTCAAGGGTGCATACATAGGATCCGTAGGATTGCATAAAACCAACGCCGTTCTGGCCATAAATAACGCTGCGAAATTGTTCAACTTGAAGTTCTTAATAACACCAGTACCCCTTGTCAAACCTTCGATGAATCGTAACCAAATGATTTGATCCTTGCCGCTATGTTTCGCTTCTAGATGATAATAGAATCTTGCTAAGGTATGACACGCTGCCATGCGTAGTTCCTCATTTGAACTAGCTAAACAAATGACCACAAGACTCAACGCACCGGTACGAGTAAACTTGTGTGTGAACAAATGGTTCTCTGGCGCTAAAATCTGACTGA
>JARJDU010001357.1:0-18715 GCA_030264695.1 Lissagria laeviuscula
TAGCCCATGTAACTACACAACCAATTCACACACATTGTTTCACCTATTAGCAAAATAAGTGCTGTTATTGCAGATTCACCCTATAAAAGAATTTTTCATACCTTGGAAACCTTATTTCATGAGTGTGATGAAGTGAACCAGGCTGTAATATAAGGGGGAAAAAAAGTAATATTATAAATGTAGTATGTAATTGTGGAGACTACTGGACACTGTCCATATAACAGACCGTGCAGTTAAGAATGACCACAAGAACTACTCAATATGTACTCAATTTATTTGTAATACATATCACCTGTTCAATTTCATCGGGTAAGGTAGGCAACTTATTTCGCTTCTTGCACTATCCCGCGACTCTTGGCGGTTGCCAAAATACTTCGAAATTACGATGTACTACTGATGAGCAATAACGTAATTTAAATCTCAATTATTTTTATTTGTTGAAAATAAATAATGCTACATTAATTTGATAATACTTTGCAACATTGTGACAATCAATCAAAAAATATCCAATTAATTTGACAATTATACACAATCATATCAATACAATATTGAATATAAGAAAGTTAATTATAAATAAATGCTTTAATCAAATTTTGGTTATTCAAAGCAAAAACAAGGTAAGTTTAATAATTATTTTGAAAACGGTAGCAAGGGGTGTCCAAATCGACAT
The DNA here is from genome assembly GCA_030264695.1 of Lissagria laeviuscula. Taxonomy (NCBI): domain Eukaryota; kingdom Metazoa; phylum Arthropoda; class Insecta; order Coleoptera; family Staphylinidae; genus Lissagria; species Lissagria laeviuscula. The sequence goes on from JARJDU010001357.1 coordinate 671, forward strand.
GCACATCAAAAGAAAGAAAATTGAATGTCTTATAAGAGGATATTTTTTGGGATCCCGGGTGATAATTACTTTTCCTGCTCTCGCCCAAAATGTACACAAAAACAAAGTAAATTAAAGTTAAATAATTATTAAAAAAGTCTTCGCGAAAGATGTCCAAATCGGGATGTACATTAAAAGAAAGGACAATTAATGTCGTATAAGAGAATATTTTTTTGGATGCTGAGCGATAGTTAGTTTTCCAGGTATGACGCGAAATGTAAACTAAAACAATTTAAATTAAAATTTTAATAATTATTTGGTGGGTGTTTGCAAGGAATATAAGAAAGGCGGCATGCACATTACACGAAAACCAAATTAATACAGTAGATAAAATAATTATATTTATATAATTTATAATTTATTAATCGCGATAGTTTAAACAATTTGGCGGAAATAGAACGAACATTTTCTGCTGCCGCTCAAAATGTAATCAAAAACACACAATTAAGCATTAATAATTATTTTAAGAGTGTTTTCCAGGCGAGGACATTAAAAGAAAAGAAATTTAAAAATTTACAAGCCGATATGTTTTGTAATTCTTTGCGATAATTACTTTTTCTTCTATAATCCGAAACGTAAACATAAACAAAGCAAATTAAAGTTTAATAATTATTTTGGAGGTGTTTGCGAACGAATGAAGGAAGCAAGCAAATTTAACATTTTAAGCGATATCTGTGTTATATTCTAGTGATGACACATGGTATTATCCACTGGATTATGTATGTAAAGAAAATTAATGCACGTGCACACTATTAACGCCTAATGGCTCTAATTCAAATAACTTTATCTTTAAAGAAATTTGCTACGAGGTGTTGCATCTCATTAGCAAATTAATACAGCCAATCATAATAATAATATTGTCATAGATAAAAACAACTTTTTGTTAAATACCAATGTTCTTTTTCTTTTTGCTACTACATGTTGCACCATTATATTTAGCTTATTAAAACTTCTTTAATTTCCAATCTAATTGCTTCAACGAAAACTCTTCTGTGATAAATATATACTTAAATTTGTCATAAACAAACTTTCAATATTTAATTTATATATGAATTGTTGATTTTCTGGACATTATGGACATCGGACTCAAGTCAGCAATGTAAGCCTCGTGCTGCATTAGATTTGTTTATATTCGCATTATTCATAAGGATTTAATTTGAAGCGAAGAATCTAACACATAGTCAAAAAATACAAGTATATGCAGTATATTACTAATCAAACACCAACGCGTTGGGAATTACAACTTTTTAATTAAAACGAATATTTACGTGTCAAAACGTGATATAAATTCGTGTATACCGTACCGAACAACTAAAGCAACTGATAATTACCCTACATGAAACTGTTATGCCTCATTAGAAAAGTCAATTAATTCTCTTGAAGAGACAGTTTAGTAAGTCTTCAAAAATCTTAGGAATAAAGCCCAAATAGAGGATTACAAATAGTTTCTTCTTGCTTTTTAATATTTAAACGCTTATAACTTCGAAACTAATTATTCCAAATAAACCTAATATGTTTCATTAGAAAGGTCAAAAAATTCTCTTAAAGATAGGATTTATGTTTTAATTTTTTAACATGTTTTTAAATATACAATCTAGAATAACTCTGGAACTAATTATTCTATGTTAATGAGTTTAAAATTGTTAGAAAGCTAATTAAATTCCCTTTAAAATGATATCTATCTCAATTACCTCACCCTTAAACAAAATAGTCTAAACTGCCCCTAAAAGCAAAAATTCGAAAACAAAATTAAGTTTTGAAATGTTTATACAATTATCTGATAAAACTCATCCTTTTTGAATCCAAATCTGCAATTAGTTCTTAACTAACCGATTCCAATACGTAAAAATGAATTCTCTATCATGCAACAGATTGCTTTTTTGGATATTTTAATTTTTCGATTATACATGACCATTTGAAGAGCAATTATTAGGCGAAAAAATGTCTTTTTTTAAATTGTAGTTATATTGGTGTTTTATCTATCTTTGTAAAAAGCCTATATTACTTGGTAGAGAATTCAATTTAGTATTTGTTTTTACAAGTACGGTTGTTCTAGGATGTACCTGATCTTTGCAAATCAGGTAGCCAGCAAAGACAATATTACAGTAGTGAAAACAATATATATTAACGAAAAATCAAAATAAAATGTTTCAAAGAAGTAAGAGTATTGCTCAAAAGCATACATAAAACTCTATACAAAAAAAAAATTTTAATCGTGTTATGGAATATTTTCATATTTTTAATCACCTACTATAATTTATAATTAAATATTATATATTTTAATAAAATGAACAATTTTTAAACAATTATGAATTGTTACCAACAGTAAAGTCACATTTGCAGCTATAGAATTATCAATTATGTAAGATTCTATTATTGATTAACATTTTCCTTAAATTGCTTTATTGATATCAGATAAATCAACTGAATAATGAAGGGTTATATAGATTAACCTGACAGCTATTGCAAATTTAGATTAATAAAAATAAATACATATGTTGATAGTTTCCGTAATCTACTAATTCCTAAATTTAATACTCCCATCAATCATTTAATCACGAAATATAAATTATATCATAATGCCGAATCAAGGCCATATTACATCAAAAAAATTGCAGATATGTACAAGTTTTAACGCACACTTTTCTAACATTTAGCTTTGGATTTTACTTATACGTTCATCTACACAACTTCAAAGCGCAACCGCGGTCAAAAAAGTTGGGCCATTTGGAAATGCAGTCGTCAAATTCGAACTCGCCTGTCATTTTTCTCCTAAGAAGTTAAAATTCGGTCAACTTTCGTTAAATTTAAACCAAATCTAAATTAAAGACATAAACATAGAGGCGGATGCTCAGGCGCAGGAGGCACGCGTCTGAGACCGCTGAAGTCAGAGAAGTCCCATATTCCAAAAAACCCTCGAGCTCCTTTAGTAGGGACCTCGAACTCATTGTGCGTCTTGGGCCTCTCAATATTCGCCGCTGCATAAAGAGCTACACGAATTTACCCAAGTTTATATTTTTCTCAAATCTCGGATAGACTATTCCAATTTTAAAAGACGATAATTTACGAAAAATAAAAGCAGGTCCACTCTGGATAAAATACACAATTATTTGGTCGGCCCAACATTGGGAACATCGGCGACGTGCTGGCAAAAAAGTAACATATGTTTAGCCATGCAGTGCTGCTTAAGCAATTACGTCGTACATATGACTTTCGTTTTAACGTCGTTGGCTAAACAGCAGTTTGATATTGGCATTACAGTCGTTGACTTGGGAATTTGGGGATGACCTTAGCGTATGCGTTGCATGCCAAAGATAACCGCTTCCAATCCCACTTCTAATGTTTTACAACGAGGCTACGAACTCATTTCGTTTGCACCTCCAAAAAAACTTACGTTGGCGGAATGTATTTTTTATGGAGGCAATATAGCGAATGATGATCAACTATCATCCATCGGCGCATTTTTGTTTTTGCTTTTCATTCTTTTTGACGTTGTGCCGACGTTTCAGGATCGGTCTGATAACATTGGAAGGCCAGGCCGCTATCTTCGAGTTTGCTGGGAATTTTTTTTCCTATCATTACTATTTATTAAACTAGTTATAATTTCTATAAAATGACTAATGGCGCAACAGGCCTTCAGTAGTGCCTACCAACTGTTTCTTCGCCTGACCGGGTCTCGTTGGTTTTTTTTTGCAGTTTTTGCATTTTACAGGGATAGGTTGCAAGCTCATCGCCCAACCCAATTTCTTTTAAAGAAATTAGGAAATGGCAAGTTCTTAATAAATGCTGAGCACGGGGTCCTTTGCGTTTAAACGCAGATGAGCTTACCACTGCACCACGCACTTCTCCTAAAATGTCGTATACATAGTGGCTTCACTACGGAGGTGCGGGAGGTGTGAACCGCACCGGGTGACACCACCACAAGGGAGTAACACCAAAAAGAACACACTGCAAAATATCACTGACAACTGATATTTGGCTGCGATAGCTTGCTTCAATTTTTGTTTAATTTTTCATTCAAGTTTATCATACTTTGCTCAAGTTTTTTTTTCTTTCTTAAAAATCCTCCCCGGGTGTCACCAGAGGTTAAAGGGTGACACCATGAGTTATCACACTGCGTGACACCAGCCCTAGTAACGCCACTGCGTATAAATATTAAATCTTATTTAATATAAATTCAAAATTTTAAATATTATTTTGCTATATTCTATCCCATATTCGATAGAATAGTTTCCTGAAGAATCCCAATGGTTATAATCTATTGAATACTATATTAACAATAATAATAATCTAAAATTTATGTATTTTTGAGCAAATTATAATTGCAAAACTTATAAAATACGAAATCAACAAGTTAATGCAAACTAGCTAACTCCAAGGACAATCCACGTATGCAAAATCCGGTCCTGTTGAACTTACGTCAAAGAACATACGATTTCTACGTATGTAGATGTCGTACATATACGTATGCCGTATAGAAGCAAGTAAGTATGTATGTATGTATGTACATATTCTCGTTGGCATGGACGAATCAATGAATGCGTGTATAATTATCAACAGTGCGGCGTGTCGAAGCATAACCAAGCTGGGAAAGACTACACTTGCCACATTTTTGTTCTCCGAGTTCACATTTAGAGGGTACTCGCACCACTCACACCAGCAGAGACTATACTAGACTCGTCTGACTAGCAGGCTAGCCAGTTAGCCAGTCGCAGAAAATCTCCGAGTCGACGACATCGCAGTGATAATAACCAGTCCAGCCACGCCGTGACTTGTACATTTCAGTAAGTAGATCCATATTTACTATTCTCATAGATACTATTACAACTATTATTGATTTCGCATAATAATTAGTTATAGATACATTTAGAAATAGTTTAATTGTTTTTGGTTAGATTCATTCCGGAAGTAATTGACTTGATTAATTAATTTGAATGCATTTATTGGTCATATACTTATCACATCAAAAGGGACATAATGCTACTAACTGTACTTTAAGTACATAATTGTCCACTTCCATAGACCGTTATTTTATCCGTAGATTTCATGTATTATATCGGCAATCATACGTTTGTGATTGCATGTAGTTTACCTGAATATACTAGTTATATGTACACTAAAATATACCGCTTTATTTGTTTTTTTTTTCTTCAAGCATTTTTTTTGTTTTATTTTTATTGCAAGTACAATAACTAAACTTAAGTAAGAGCACTTTATATCATCAGTTGAATTCAATCCTATAAATAAACTTAGATTGCCTTTTAACAGTTTTAACCAATTAAAAGTAACCTTGATATTGAATGCATTTTCATCGGCTTCCTATCATAATTTACAATGGTAAATGGTAATCTTTACGACAATCAGGGACGTAACAATCGAAATCGTAATGATTCTTCTTACTTTTAATGATAAAGAGCAAATAATAAATACGACTCTGGTTAAAAACTTTTAAACTTGTTTTTACATTTGCGGTTTCTTTTATTTTCATTTTTGAGAAATCCATTGCAAAATTTCATGACTGAGTTTCACTAATTTAATTACAACCAGCAGTTTAAGTTTATGATCAAAAATATACTGTGTTTGTGTACTGAGTAAATCTTTATATAGACATCTTGAATTAATTGCAATTGACAACTTATTTCAATTTAAAGTAAAATTTGTGTTAAACATCCAGACTAAAGTTAGCAATTTTTGATGTTATCGATTAATTACACTATTTGCTGGGAATAATCTCACTAGATAAACATATTAATCCCGTTTTGGATAGCTCTATTGACAAAATGATAGGAAAACGTACTCTATTTGGTTAATCTCCTGTTTATCTTTAAGCGAATTATTTTTATATCCAACCTTTATGAAAACACCTAATGCCTCTTTCGATAATCACCGAAGTAAAAAATAATGGTTAGATATTATAATATAATAGATACAAACCTGCATTAGTACTTACAACAACGATGTTATGAAGTTTCTTCTCTGTTCTTCGTTGTTCATGTTATATAATTATTTATCTCAATTGTAATTCGATGACAAGTGCTTATCTCTGTTATACAACCTGCCTCACATATTAATAACTCTTGTTAAACACATTTGACAGGAGAATTGGGTTAAAAATGCGTACATGTATGAGCAGACCCATTCCCGACTCAATTATTATTATAAATATGGAATTATACACCTATCTTATAGATCTTTAGCTAATAATGTATATAACTTTGTTTCAATTAACACAACACCAAAAATTAACAAAGAAAATCCGAAAAATGCGGTTCAAGCGTTGAATGATGCACAAATGACATCTTTGAATGACATGTAAGAATTTGACGTTAGTAGGCTAGTGTTTTGCCAGACTTCTTCACGTAAGCGCCCTCTGCGTTTCATCTTCAAAATCGCGTCGTTACAATGAATTTTTTTTTAAACATTTTTCTCTTAAAACTATCAGAAATCTATTAAATTCAAAATTAATTTATCGCGAAAATGATTTTTACAAACTCAAATTACTTATGTTGAGTGACAATAATATAAGTTTTAATGATAACCATTCAGATTAATTAAATTAACGACTTGCAGTTTATGTGTGTAATTTCAATCACTTATAATTAATTTATAATTGTACAAACGTTTTATTTAACTCAAATAATTATCCTGAAGTATAGATAGTTGGCAGTAGAAGTGTAGATTTTAGTTACCAAGCTAAAATAATTTAAATAATTTTAACATACGTACATGTAATTTCAATCAGCCGATTTTGTAGAACACAAACTTTACTGCAAATTTGCATGATAAATTATTAAAATATTCCTTGATATTTTTATCTGTAAATATTCATTTTGATATATTGTAAAAACGATATTTCTCGCCGGTATTGTTGTCAAAACATGAAATGCAACCATAGATAATAGAAAATACGAGTTGCTCAAAAAGAATTGTATATGAATTAAAATTCTATTTGTAAAGCAATGATTAGTTACACTACATTTTAAATTTACTTGTCATACTGCTTGTCCATCATTTACTTTGTTTGAACTCACAGAATAAATATATATATATATATAGAAGTAGCTAGCATATAGCGCTTATATGAGCTTGTTATTTTTCAACACAACCCTAGTTTTTTTCTATACTCACGATCATTTTCAAATAATTTGGTATGTTGCCACGTCTTCTAGATTTATAATATGGCTGGATACGTAGAAAGTTCTGAAAATTAGGATCAGATATAAAATGCAGATATAAATATTATATAAATTGTATAATTAAATGTAAATAGCAAAAAGAAAAGAAAAAAGTAGAAGTGTTTTAAGTTATTGATGAAAATGCAAACGATAAGCGCGGGTGTAAGAGAAGGGTTTGAATATGTTGGAACCAAACAAAGCCATATCTCTCTTTTTCTATATTTATATTAATTCTGAGTTTGCACGTTAACAAAAGGGTACCAATGCATACTTGGTTGCCTATAAACCAAAAATAATTTAAATGCCGTGGTACTCCGAGATAAGAGTTTATCTTATTTTTATAAAATCTAATTATCATAGCTAATCTTTACTTGAGCATGATAGCAAGCAATAAAAATCACATAATAAGAACTGTACCAGACAATAATTTTGAACAGTTGAGTCAGAATTCTTTTTGATATTAATTAATGTCCCTGATGTTAGTAGGACTTTATTGAATTATTAATTCTTAGTAGTACTGGGCGTCTATAATAATACAGAAAGATATCAATTGGCAGAAGTACCAACATAAATTATATCATTAAAATGAAGTTTTTTGGGAATTATTTTATATTTAATTGTACACCTTTTGTTTTAGATAAATTTGAATGTTATTACGTTAATAATACATATTTTATCTCCCGTTTTATTTTCTATATTTTCACGGCAAACAAATATTTATACAAGCACAGTCTATACATATTTTAATAGCAAAAATGTTTAAAACTAGTAACAAACAAGTCACAATTGTCTACATCTAGCATTGCTTCAGTATTTAATTTTGTTTAATTTATTTTTCAGAAACTACTACACACTCACACACATTTAAATCAACATGGGTTTAAACGAGGTACGTAAATCGTCGTTCATGTAATTTATGCAAAGTTTTGTTTAGTTGAAATGGCAGTTTAAATTAAAACTAACATTAAAGAAAAAAGAACAAGTTATAGTATAATATTTACATATCTTTACTTTAACAGAAAGAAATATATATTTAATTCTTATGCGATTGTTCAGGATTTCAACAAAGCTGCTGCTGATGTCAAAAATTTGAAAAAGACGCCGTCTAATGATGAACTTCTTGAACTTTATTCTCTATTTAAGCAAGGAAGTGTTGGTGATGTAAACACAGGTAATTTGATATGTGATTGAATTTAGCTTTTCAATATTATGCATTACTTAATGTTTTTTGTTGTTGTTCTTCAGACCGACCTGGCATGCTCGACATGAAGGGAAAAGCCAAATGGGACGCATGGAACAGCAAAAAAGGATTATCTCAAGATGAAGCTAAACAAAAGTACATCGACTATGTTCAAGAACTAATTGCAAAGCATGGCCTTTAAGGAACATCGCATTTATATTTTATGTCATACATAAGAAAACTAATTATTAATTCAGCAATTTAGAAAATGTGCAATGGGACCGGGATACTGTGTTACTTTTTTTACTATATATCAAATCATTATTTTGCAAGAACGCTGTCTTTCAAATAGTTTTAAATTATGTACCTCAGAGCAATTCATATTTTGTTGTTGTTATTTGAAATTTATTAATTGAAATATACATAATTTATACATATTTACTGGATTTTTTATTTAGAATTTATTATTATTATAAGTTTTTTGCAATATTGCAAGTAAAACTCATTTTAGTTGGCAATATTATACAAATTTTTAAATAATTTTTTGCATTCTCAGAATAAATATAAATATAGAAGGAGCAAGGTAATGCTTTATTTGGTTCCAACATATACACACCCTCTTCTGACACCCGCGCCTCTCATTTGCTTTGGTTTGCTTATAGCCCCCATTGGCATGCGTAGAGCGTTCAGTCTTGTACTTTTTCAACATCAATATCTCATAATTTTTCTAATTTGTTTTTTTGTTTTTGCTATTTACATTAAATTACATAATATTTATATCCGCATTTTAAAACTGATCCTAATAAATTTTAAAAACTTTCTGCGTATCCAGGCATATTATAAAACTGGATGACATAGAATCATATTAATGTATTTGAAAATTATTGCGCTTATTGAAAAAATGAATGATTATGTTGGAACATAACAAGCTCATATATGCGCTATGAGCTCGCTACTTCTATATATGTTTGTTCTGAAATTCGATCGATCGTAGTTTACTGATGTATGTTTGGTTGCATATACTAAAATTAACAAAATCATTTGTTACTGTCGTCTTGCGCCTTAAAGCAAAAAATCGATTTGCGAACTATTTGCACATTATTTGCAACGGTCAATAAATCGCTATAAATATCAGACTAATTGTTTAGATTAAGTGAAAAGTATTCTGGAAAAGCTCATCATGTGAATCCACGAACGAAAACGCTGGCAATGACTTGTTAAACAATTAACTGCGTCTGTTTTCGGTATTTCTTCAAAAGGCGTTGTCTTGTTTACTCTAAATAGGCTATGCAATTTGTTCGTGCCTGTTTCCTAATAACATTAACGCAAATACAACATTTTTTTAAACTAATTGTCATCATTAAGAACGTAATAAACAGTAAATTAATATCGCTAATAATGCCACCCCTAAAGGCTATCATCAAATGCAACAACAACTCCATTCTATCCAAAGAAAACTTGAATGTTATCAAGACCACAAAGGATTATTCAATAAAAGTGCTGAATAATCTCAATAGTTTACGTCTCGACGAAAGATTTTGTGATGTTGAAATCATTGCTGAAGATAAAATATTCAAGGTAACACAAAAACACAACACTTATTTGTATAAAAATTCTACATACATGTATTCAATGTTTTAGGCACACAGGGCTGTATTAGTTGCAAGCAGTCCCTATTTTCATGCAATGTTTACTAATGAATTATGTGAGAAGAATCAGACTTCAGTTGTGTTACATGCAATACCATCATCTATCCTGCAACTCTTGATAAACTTTATATACTCAGGAGATGTTACTATAAATCAGAGTAATGTTCAAGAGTTAATTGTTGCTGCTGATATGTTTGAAATCAATGAGGTTGTTGTGGCATGTTCAGAGTTTTTAATACGTGAATTACATCCTTTTAATGCTATTGGAATTTATAGGTGAGTACAAGATCGAATCACTTTATTTGTTAGTAAACCTACTAGAATTAGATTCCAATTGAGATTGATAATTTTTTTAGATTTGCTGAAGCACATAATTGTAAAATGTTAACAAATGCTGCATTGCAATACATAGAAGCAAACTTTGTCAAAGTAATTAATGAAAAAGAAATTTACGAGCTCCCTAAAGAACAAATAATCAAGTTACTTTCATCGGAATGTATACGAGTAGATACGGAATTTCAAGTTTTTCAAGCTGCGCTTCGATGGGTAACTACTGATATATTACAACGACGTCGGTATGTTTTTGAAATATTAGAACATGTGCGTCTTCCCCTGCTCGCGCCAAGTGAGTTTTGCATCATCTTAAAGTTTACAAATCAAATCTATTTTATAAAAATGTTATGACTATGAATGTAGGCAACTCTGTATGTAATAGGAATTCATTGTTATTTGTATTAATTGCAAATATGTACATGTTATATGCAAGTTATATGCTTTTTACAGATTTGATTGAGCTTTCAATAATTTCATGCAACGATAGCAGTTTGAAAGTTGCTTTAAAGTCCGTTCACGAAGACTTAACAAATCGGAAAGGATGTTTAGTTCCGTTGAATGTGAAACCAAGAATTTGCGCCAAGAAGGATATTTATGTAATTGGTGGATCGAAACGGGAAGCACAACCGAATTTTCATCGTAATTCTGAGAATAATTACGTCTCTGTTCAACGATTTGATACTTTTAAGAGGTAAGTGCAGTTTGTTGATTGACGTGTCAGCTAGGAATTACCAATTTGTACAAGGATAGCGTAATATTTTTCGAATTTCTAGAATCAATTTTTATTTTAAACTGTGTAAATTTTTGATCGAATTCAATGCATTAAAAATAGCAAATCATTCAAAGAGAACGTGATCATAAGTAATTTTGATAATATTGAATAAAAATGTAATTAAATGTAAGTGCAGCTATTAGTTTCACTTTTAATTTAACGATAATGTCACGGAACAAAAAGCATGGAGCACAAAACCACTTATAAATAATATTTCAGCGAATAGAAGTAGTTTCGATCGTCCTTGAGTTCAACTTATTCTAAGTAACTCAAAAATATATAATATTTTTATGTGAATATGTTATTAGCACCACTTACAATGAAGGCTGTCTCCTAACGCACTTTTTACATAAACTTAATTGATTCCGCGGTTGATCTATCTGACAATGAATTTGATAGAAATGCGTTTAAATTTACGCTTCTTAATAACCGCGCATTGAGCAATTTCTCTCAGTTGCATTACAACCTCCGTACTATAATTAACAATCAGTGTATTATAGTGAATTGCCAAAAGTAATAAAGATGACAATTTACGGCAAAATTATTGAAATTATCTTCAGTTCTAAGAAAAATCCATATGACAGTAAGCAAGCACGTATATTACTTACATTAAATGTTACTTAATATTTTATGGATGACTTGCTCATAAAGTAAATAATTTACTTGATATTTGAATTTATCTTACATATCCATAAACATAAAATCACAAATTGTTTTATGCTCTTTTTAAATATGTAATTCTTTATATTATCGCACAAAGTGTCTTTGTTTTAAAATATAGAATTGTGCGAAGAAAGTTTCTCAACTATTTATTTAATTATTCATCTCTTTATAACATTGTTTTGTGTTTTTAGAGTATGGTGTAAAGCACCTGATATGTCTGTGAATCGAATCGTACCTGGTGTGGCATCGTTAGATGGACAAATTTATGTAATTGGCGGCGAGCAAGAATCGAATTGTTTAGATTGCGGCGAATGCTTTCATCCAAAAGAAAACGTATGGAGTGCAATAAGAAAAATGATCATTCCGCGATGTGAGTTTGGCTTGTGTGCTCTTAATGGATGTATTTATGCTATGGGTGGATGGAGTGGAGCCGGCATTGATGGATCCATCGAGTGTTACAAACCAAAACTAGATGCCTGGTCGCTTGTGGGGACGTTGCCTCAACCTAGATTTAGCATGGGTGTTGTTAGCTATGAAGGTGACTGGATCTGTTTTAGATTAATTAATCGTAAAATGTTGAACGCTAATGCGATAGGGAATGTTGCAGCATATTCTGTATCATGTCGCAATATGTTATAATATTGAATATTGAGTGCATTTGCAGTACATTTAATCAGAACCGGCCGAACGGTGTACGGCTTATTTCTTTTGTGTTGTAACAAGCGGAAACGCTAACTAGTGAGGAATATCCGAACTATAGAATCTAATTTCAGATCTCGCAAGTTAGAGCTTTGCGTTTTATCGGATTCCGGTCCTGCTTTTAATATTAATATCATTTAATACATTTGGTATCTATGAATGCTGTTTGTATAATCGTTAATTATTTATTTTATTTGCAGGTGCAATATACATGGTAGGAGGCTGTTCAGAAAGTGAAAGATATCACAAAGATCTGTTAAGTTATAACCCAATTACAGGCGACTGGCAATCTTTGCCACCGATATCATTAGCTAGATCACAGATGGGTGTCGCAGTATTAGATGATTATCTTTATGTAGTTGGGGGTGATAATAGGCATCAAGTATTAAATTCAGTAGAAAGATATTCATTTAAAAAGGTATGGATATACAGTGAAACCACGCATAACGAGCATAATTTGTTCCGGAGTCCAGTCCAAAACTTGGTAAAAATGCGACATCGCATTATCATTGAATAAATTTGTAGCTTTCAACATTTCCACTTCACTCGGTATGCGAAACATCGCTCGTTAAATGGGTCATTTTAAAAAAAAAATTGTAATGCGAATTGCTCGTTATGCGGGGTGCTTGTTAAATGAGGTTCTACTGTGTGGAATTTTAAAAACTATATATAATTTACATTTATATTTATTTTAGAATAAATGGAGCACAATACCAAAAATGTTAGTAGGAAGAAGTCGACCTGCTGTAGCAGCTGTGGACGGTTTACTATATGTAATCGGTGGGACAAAGACCAAAGAAGATTTCTATCGAACGCAATATACGATTTCGTCGGTGGAATGTTATGATCCAGTTACGAATAAGTGGAGCACGTGTCCTGAGTTACCAGAGAGTCGAGCCGAAGCTGGCGCTGTTGTAATATAATTCAAGAGCACTTATTGATATATCCAGGGGATTACATATTTTTATTATGATTTATTATATGTTTAAACAGATCATCTTGTTTAGTGATGTATGTGTTTTATAGTGCCATAATTTTGTGAATTAATGTTTGGTACGAATTTAGTTTAATTTAATTCGAAAAGTACACAGCTAACACTCATACTGTGGCCGCCATGCCGACTAATGTCTTCTTGTCGATTCTGTAACTTTGGGACAACGTTCAAAAAATATGATACTTGGCCAGTGGTTACTGTCATCATCGTCCATCATATGAAATGCATACTGCCAACGCAAATTATCTAGCGAAATGAGCTCTTTGTAAAACTTTGGAATCGGTTAACTTTGGCATTCAACGTATGCACCTAAGTCTTCAAGTCAACGACTGCAATGCTGATATCAAGTTGCCGTTGCGACGATGTTATAACGGTTTTTAAATGCGTCGGTTTGCCACCGTAATGCCAATGTAACTCTTACAAAGGTCAACAAGAGTTATATGTACGACGTATTTTCTTAAGCAGCACTGCATGCCTAAACTTATTGTCAGCATGTTGCCGGCGTTCTTAACGTTGGGCCGACTGATTGCCGCGCTTTGTCTGTTAGCTGGCGATGTGGCAAATTTTAGCAATCCCTGAATATATCTACACAATTCATCGACAGAAATTTTGCATTTAATGTCGTCTCGTCCTATTTATCTTTAAATATTTATTATTATTATTGTATTTATCAACCATATAGTGAGCTGTTAATCATAAGTATGTTATTGTTATATATTTATATCGTACTCAGTTGTTGCAAGCAAACAAAATCAACATAATGAGGAATTTATAGTATTATGATTGACATATAAATAGTATTTTATCATTCAAGCATAACATATGCTTTAGATGTTTCATTGTGATTAGAAATTATTGGTATATGTACATCTATTGTAGTGCATGTTTTGCTGGGACAAAGAGTATACACATAATTATTATATTCAATGGAATCTCTATTTCAATGTACCAATTGCAATTGTAACTAACTTCTGTGGCTACAAATAAATTAAATTAAAAGAAATTGCTAATTACTTCTTTATTATTTTTAAACAGTGAGTTTATCTTTAAACAAATGATATACATTTTTATAAGTACTTTTTGCATGCATAAAGTTAATCAAACTTCACGAAATGTAAAACTATGCTTCTCTTTTTTTAGAGAACTGTTGTTTCTATTTTTTATGAAAAATATAGAACAACAATAAGCCAAAGCAAAATAGTGTTAATTTAACATAAAATATCTATAAAACTTTATAAAAAACTCAAAAACAATACAATCTCGTCGGTTAGTTTAACTCTGTTTGCATACAATAGGCAACCAACCTTACATCAGTAATGGCGCTTGATTGACTTTTTGACATTATTTGACAACTTCAAGCACCGAAGTCGTCGGTATACGTTAATACGCGTTTATTTTAAAGCTGATTTATTACTTTAATGTTATGTTTGTTAGTGCCACTATAAACATTTATCAAGTAAGAGAATATCATTAAATATATCATTGTAATAGCCGTATCATAATATGTATGTATTAATTTCTACTATAACATGCTATATCATCAGTTATCCTAATCATATTGTAATTCATTTAGTTTTATACCACACAATTATTATAATTATTGCAGAAACACAAAGTTATAAATCATGTATAATGGAATTGGTTTGGCAACTGCAAGAGGTTCTGGGACAAATGGACATGTACAAAGGAACTGGGCACTTGTCAGGCCGAAAGAGAAAGAGAAATCATACAGAACCGAAGAGGATTTAGCTGCCTTAGAAGCATCGACATTCAAACAACCAAATAAAGAGATTTTGGATCATGAGCGTAAACGAAAAATCGAGTTGAAATGCGCCGAATTTCAAGATATATTAGAAGAACAAGAGTTAGTTACAATATATATTACTGTTTTATAATAATTAATAACTTATTCAATACTTTATAGATATTCAGAAGAAGCTATTAGAAACAAAGTTAATAACTATCGGAATATGTTAATGTCCCATGAGGGAAAACTAGAGAAAGCTGTGGATCAATGGGGCAGACCATGGTAAGTTATTAAAGAAATTATTGTATACATAAAAGTTATCATTTAATTAAAATAAGTTGAAATGTTGTAATGTTATGCAATAAAAGTAAGGGAATTGAATTTCCCGCTCGGGTTATATAATCAGGGTGGAGATACTTCCACCCTTAGAAGAACGGAAGTTCCGGTTTATGTTCCGCATTATCGACCGGCATCACCCGCCACTCGGATGCTGCGTACTGAAGCGCAACCCTCGCTATGTACCACCCACTACTCCTGATAGGTTGCAAAAACATGCCAGCGATCTTCTTGCCGAGTTCGTAATTTAGTTGCGATGGGTACATTGGGGAGATCGGGGAGGCTCCGTCCCTCATCATCTATAAAATAGCTCTATCGTCGCGCATTCACAATTTAAATACATAATAATTGTATTAATCAAAGATGTGAAAAGCTATTGCAACAACTTTTGATTGTTCAAAGTCACATTGTCTTCCAAATCCTAGATATAATCTAGTTTTTAATCTTTAAGTAAATGTAAACTCTGTTTAAGAGTTTTAATAACCAAGTCTTCCAAATTAAGTGATAATTATATATATATGTATATTATAATCGAATATCTTAATTTTAATACAGTGTGCTATATTTGATAGGAAATAAGATTAAATTATGTATTTCGGTGGCGGTCATCAACATGCAAATAATCGCGGAAGGTACGCATCTGTTGATGAACGCGTTATTTTCGAACGTCTTTGGCGAGGTGCATTGTGTCAAGCGTTAGGGCCAAAGGTCACACAAAGATTACAACATCCTATACTTCCTGCAAGACCAAGGTGTTGTTGTCATTGCCATTGTGAGGAAAGCGATAACAGTTGTCTTCTCGGATCGTCGAAGAAGGCAATGCGTTCTGTGGTCAGGTAATTATTGTTAGGATTTGAAGATAGTCAATAATGAAATTTGATATGTTTACTTGTTTCATATCAAATAATTGAATTCTAATTCCGGTAGGGAAGTTTGTTGGCTTCATAAGCGTGTCGCGGATTGCTGCGCACGACATTATGTAACGCCATGTGTGTGTAGGGTGAATCATAGTCACCCTTCGTTGAATATTATCGATTTTGTACACGCGTACGGCGTTGGTATGGATTACTGTGTGGAATAGTAACAGTTGTAAGGGAGAGATTGAGTTTGTATGATGCCGGTTGGCAAAATACAAAAGGAAATAACATCTATTGTTTTTAAATAAATATCTCCAGTGATTAATGCAGTCGAGATAGATAAATTTAGTTAATATTTTATGTAGTTGTGATTCAGTGCAATTGTTTTAACTAGTCCTATAATAGAATTCACAGATAATACAAAATGGTGTGCTGCAATATTAAAGTCAATGAATCTGAGTATGTTTTATCATTTGCTTGTTGTCTCAATATCACCAAATTTATTTAAATCTATGTATAAAATTCTTATTTGTACTTATACAATTAAATTTTATATTTCAGTGTTACTGAAACACATCAAGTAGCAGAAGCCCAACAAGAAAAGAATGCGAAACTACGTGAAGCGTTTGGAATTTCTGAATATTTCGTTGATGGAAGTAGTTTCGATCCTGATCGACAAGCGAAAGAGGAAGTTGCACGTTCGAATGCCATACAGGAAAAGAAACGGCAAAATGCACTCGATAAAGATGGAAATGGGCGATATAATATAGTGCAAACACCCAGTCCCGAACCAGAAACTCAGAAGAAACCCAAGAAACGCAAAAATAGGTTCGTAAACTGTCGTATTTTGTTATATTTATATAGTGCGTTCTCGAGGAAGCTTTATCTCCTTCGAGATTCCAGAGCGTGCTTAGCGATCAAGTTTGCGCAGTATACCTCACTTGATGTAATCTAGAATTGGATATATTTGTTTTAAAACCTGACCAAATAAAACGAGGGCTGTCGAAATCATTTTTGAATACAATACTAAAAATTTATAGCAATTGAAAATAAATGTCAAAGCAGCAACCTGAGGATTTGTGATCTCTGTCACTTCGATAGCGTTCTTTAATTGAAAAGTTACTCGATTAGCTCGCTGAAGACCATACTTAACATCAGCATTGAATCCCATGGCGGAACAACGCTCAGCTAGAAGGACCGAGCAGCACTAATGAAACAATATCCTTTTATTGTGGCCGCAAGGGACGATGTGCAAGTAATTCGATATCACACATAACTTCCTCACTCAAATAGGTAAGAAGGAAGCACAGGATAATTCCTCTTGTTAAGAAAGGAACGATTTGTTGGTATAGGGATAGATTTAAAACCTAAAATTAAATTTTCCGAATACATGGCAAAATCACCAGTATCTTTCAAGCGGATGTCCACGCAATTGATGCGTTCAATTCAGCCTGGACAAAGGCTCAAGAATGGTGCTGAACTGTAGAAGCAATCTAAACTCCTTGGAATTGGTGCGACAACTACTTAATTAGGACCAGAAGATTTCGGTGAAACAGGAATTTACACTATAAAACACATACTCAGATTGGAAGAACTATGCA